>PVJS01001175.1:36405-103814 GCA_004027185.1 Glis glis | reverse complement strand
GGGGGTGTAGCGCGGAGGTAGAATGCCCCTGGGTTCAATCCCCGGTACCACAAAAACAACAACAACAACAAAAAAAACCAAAGAAATATAAACAAACTTCTTATCATATTCTTTCTTTATTTTATTTTTTTTGCAGTACCAGGGATTGAACCCAGGGGCATTCTACCTCTGAGCTACACCCCGGGCCCTATTTTTCTATCCTTTATTTTGAAACCGGGTCTCATGAAGTTGCGGAGGGCCTCACTAAGTAGCTGAGGCTGGCCGCGAACCCGGATCCTCCGGTCTCAGCCTCCCACGTACTGGGATTACAAGCGTGCGCCACCATGCCCGGCTCTTTCTTTATTTTAAAGTGTCCTGCTAGCCAGGTGTGGTGGTGCACGCTTGTAATATCAGTACTTGGGAGGCTGAGACAGGAGGATCACAGGTTCCTGGCCAGCCTCAGCAACTTGTGAGGCCCTCCACAACTTAGTGAGACCCTCCACAACTTAGTGAGACCATGTTTCAAAATAAAGAATAAAATAGGGCTGGGGGTATAGCTCGGAGGCAGAATGCCCTTGGGTTCCATCCCCAGTACCACACACACACACACACACAAAAGTATCCTGTTCGCAGGATACCATTCATACTCTTTAGCGGCAATCCATTTTTGAAGTCTTATCTTCTTTCTGGTCTTACTTCTTACTTCTTTATTTAAAAATGGGGAATAATATTAATAAACACATGCAATTATTGTGAGAATTAATGAAGACAACATGTGAAGGGGTCTGGAGCATGGTAGGCCCTAGATTAAGTGGTCATTGTGACAGTTTACCAAACCATAGCAGCTATTGTCCAAATCCTCGCCTCTGTGACTTTGACTACCCTGTTGTTCCTTTTCTTTTTTTTTTTTTTTTTTTTTTTTGCGGTACCGGGGATTGAACGCAGGGGCGTTCTACCTCCGCGCTACACCCCTGGCCCTATTTTTTATACTTTATTTTGAAACCGGGTCTCACGAAGTTGCGGAGGGCCTCACTAAGTAGAGAGAGAGAGAGAGACAGGGAGAGAGAGAGAGAAAGAGCTGAGGCTGGCCGCGAACCCGGATCCTACGGTCTCCGCCTCCCAAAGTACTGGGATTACAAGCGTGCACCACCACGCCCGGCCTGTTGTTCCTTTTCTGTCTTCTTTTATAACCCAGCTGATTCTGTCCCTCTGGGATTTCTCCATCAGTCAGATTCCCTCTGTTACATAACAACAGAGGTTAATTTGTTAGCAACCTTGTTAAGGTTTTTATCACATTGTATTTCCATTGTTTTAAAACAGCTTATATTTTTCTGAGTTCTGTGAAAATAGACACTAAAGCCTATTACCTAAAATACAACTCTACATTCATATTTCCTATCCCATTTCCCAATTTTATGTTGCTCTAGCACTTACAAATATCTAAGTCTGTAGAGTTCACTTATTTGTCACGTTTTCTATCTTCCCCACAAAAATGTCTGGTCTAGGATAGAGATTTTTGCCTTTTTATTCACTGCTGTATCCCAAGTGCCTAGGAGAGTTTAGTGTATTGAGGGAGTGAATGAATGGATGAATATCTTATTTATCCCTTTATTTCCAATGCCTAACACAGTAGCTAGAATATGGTAGGTGCTAAAAAAAAAAAAGTTGGGTGAATAAAGAAGCTAGTGATGCAACACACCTGAGAACCTGGAAGCGCTTGAATTGGAGACTTCCATGCAGAATGTTCTCTATTATGACTTAGGTGCATTATAGTTTGAGAAGGTAGGGTCCATTGTAGTCAAGTCTACCAAGTACCTCACTTTGGACTTTTTTCATTTTTTTCTGGGATGGAGTATATAATTTTGAAGGAAAGAATGTGGGAGGGGAGATGGAGTTTCAGTTTCACCTACTTGCAAACAGAATGTGAATTAAAACTGCAAATAAAGGTTACACCAAGTCTCCCTGTCTTGCCATTTATAAAGGGGGAATATAAATCTGCAGGTGTTTTATCATGGTAAAGAACATTATTAGAAAATTATTTTACTGTTTTGTGAGATTAGTTCAATTTCTATATAATGTTTGAAAACTTATAATAGAGATAAATAGAATGAAATGGGAATAGAGTGCTTTCTAGTGCTGATTGTAACTTTTCTGAGACTAAATATCCTATTTCATTTCATACTAATCACAAACCAGCAAGATATTTGTCAGTTATGTTCGTCAGATTTGAATTGGTGGTTTAAATGTAGAAGGTCCTCTGTACCATCGTCAAAATAACTGTTTATGATTAAAAGAAAGAATGAAGGAACAAACAATATCAAAAGATGGAAGGAAAGATGACATGCAGGAGGAAAGAAAGAAGGAAAAGGGGCAGAAGGAAAAAAGAAAAGAGGAAAAGGAAAAGAGAAGCTGCCGTTGGAGCACAATGAGACCTCAGAAATGAGAAAAATGTGCTGAAATTATTTATTTGTTGTGTCTAAATAGCAGCATTTTGTTTCTCTGATTTTCTTAGCTTAAATATGCCATTCACACGCACACATATACACATACATATATTTTTCAACACATAATAATTAAAAATACAAATTAATTCTTTCTCCAATTGAAAACTCTATTGTTAAAACAAGCTTTTCTAAATGGGATGATGTTTGTCTTTACTGTGGCAAAGACAGTGAAATTATAGGAGTAGGAAATTGGCTGATTTGCTGCAATAAAAATCATGAAGAGAGAGCGATCCTTCTCCCCCAGCTGTGTTCTTTCTTACTCACTCTTTTTTTTTTTTTTTTTGGTGGTATTGGGGATTGGACCCAGGGGCATTCTACCTGTGAGCTATACCCCCAGACCTTTTAAATTTTTTGTTTTGAAATAGGGTCTGCCTTGGCTGCTGAGAGTCTTCTAAGTTGCTGAGGATCTCCTCAAACCTACGATTCTCCTGTGTTGACCTCCCAAGTTCTGGGATTACAGGTGTGCACCACCATGCCCAGCTCTCCCTCACTCATTTTAAGCCTCTTTCCTACCTATTAGGATTGAGATCTCTGGCTAATGAACTTTCTTCTTTTTTTTTTTTTGTGGTACTGGGGATTTACCCAGGGGCATTCTACCTCTGAGCCCCCCCCCCCCATTGTTGTTGTTTTGAGACAGAGTCTAGGTTGCTGAGAGTCTCGCTAAGTTGCTGAGGCTGGTTTGGAACTTGCGATCCTCTTGTCTCAGCCTCTCAAGTACTGGGATTGCACGCGTGGACTACCACGCTCAGCTGCTAGTGAACTTTCTTACACTTCAGTAGCTGTGGTTTAAAATCAGCCTCTGACAAGTGTAAATGTTTAAGCAATGACTTCATCTGTGGACTTCTAGGTAAAGTGTAATAGGACACAGCCTCCCTGTAAGGCTCTGTCCTGGGTCACTTTCTCCATGTGTCTCATCCTGTTCCGTGGGTGCCTCTCCCCAGGCCCTTAATATACTCAAAGATATTGGCTGTATGTTATTTTCTTTCTGCCACCTGGCTTGCCCCTTTCATTTTTGAATCATCTGATAAAAGCCATTTTGTCTTTTAAGTGAGCATCTTGATTCTATCACTATGTGCGATTGTTTTTTAACCTGAGCTTCATTTTTGTACTAGCATGAGAATGATGGCGACAGGAGGTCATATGTGCTTACCATGTTCACTAATATGGAAATATATACTTAATAAATTTGCCTCTCAGAATTAATTGCCACCTTTTATACTATTGCTCGTGCGAATATAAAAAAAAATCCTCTTATTGCATTATATTGTAATCACTCATTTGCCTTTGTGTTTCTCTACTAATTTGTGTGCTATCTCAGCATAGACGTCTACATTTTTAAGTGCTTAATTCTAGGCAAAATCAACATTGTTGTTAAGAGTAATAACTTGAAATCTAAAGATATTCTCATAAGCACAAATGTGTAAAATATCTAAATACAACCAGGAAAGGAGAATCAAAAGAACACCAAAGGAATAAAGAGTTATGAGAAGACTAATATATAATGCATCAAATATAATTATATTAAAAGAAAATATATGCTTAGATTACTATAGGAATTTTAAACATCTTTTGTTACTTCAGTTACAAATATAATGACCAAGTAATTCATGTGGGAGTAGGGGGTGTACTAGTTGGACAGACCATTCTGATGATGAACAAAAACAAAAAACTTGGGGGGAGAATGAGGCAGTGAATAAAAGCTGCTTCTACTTGGATTTCGGTTCCAAGACCAAACAATTTTCCTTGATAATATGTGGAATGAGGGGGTGAGGTTTGGGAGGAGCATTCTACTTTTATTGAAATTCTGGAAATTGGTGAAATACATGAAGAACCCAGTGTACAAGTTCAAAAAGAAAATAATTTAAGTTCCCAGTATTAGAAATATGTGAATGTACTTCAATCTCTAGTTTAGTCTAATTTTGTTAGACTTTTGTTTTTAGCTAAAGAATATAAATTAAAGCCAGGCGTGGTAGCACATGCCTGTAATCCCAGTACTTGGGAAGCTGAGATCAGAGGATTGCAGGTTTGAGGCCAGCTTGAGCAATTTAGTGAGATCCTCTGCAACATAGTGAGACCCTGTTTCAAAATAAAAGTAAAATAGGGCATCTCTAGGGCAGACATATATTCTGTGGCCACAAAGTGGTAAATCAACCTTGAGAAATTATATTAAGAAACTTTAGCTGATTTAAGACTGTCCAGATATTCTTTTTCATTTTAAAGATCCAGATTATGGAACCCATATGATTATGCCGAGTACTGTGCATTGCTTGAAATTACACAACACTTGAAAGTTGGAAAGAAAAGCATAGATAATAAAGGACCTCTGTGGCAGCGTAGGAGGTCATTTAACTTAGAAAACAATGGTTACCAAACCTTGAGGTTGGTTTAAAGAGTCAAGAGCAGAGCCTTTTTATCTTGAATTATACATAAAAATTTTTTTAATTGATAATTGCCAAAGGCAGTAAAATTATATTAGAAAGGCCACACAAGTCTGTACTTCAGACATGAAATTATAAATATTGCATTCTGTAATGGGATTAGCCTTTTTACATATACCGTCTCCCTTATGCCTACCAAACAAATGCCAGAAATGTTTCTTATGTCCATTTTATTTTCTTACATACAAAGATGGAAACTTAGAAAAGTTAAATGAGTTTTCTTGGTTCCAATTACTGTCTTCTTTTTGCTATGAAATATTTTTATAGGCTGAGAAAATATGCATTTAGTGTTAAACATTGACCACAATCTGAGGTGTTGTACAGACTGCAGTTATAACTGCAGATAGACACACATGCTATTTTAACTTCCTTTAGACTATTAATTGTATCCAAATAGGCTATTGATTAACATGGATACAGTACTATTGGAGCCATTGCATAACTTGTACATATTTCTGCAGCCTTTAGCATAGAAAGTACCTTCATTCTGTTCAAGAACACAGTGCTGAACATTCAACAAATATTGAATAAATTTGGATAGTGAAATGCTTATATTATTCACAATAGGATGCAAGATGACCTTCATTTCTATCACCTCATTCAAATATAAATGTCTGTGTATAGGTAAAAATTTTACATGCAAATGTTATTTCAAGGTAATGCAAGTATTATTACCTGTCTGCCTTCCCTTCCTCTTACCCTCCCTTCCTCCTTTCCTTCCTTCCTTCCTTTCTTTCTTACTGTATTTGAATCTTTCAGGACTGAGCTAAAAGATCGATTACCTATAACCTCATGTTTTCAAACTTCATGGAAGTTGTTGGTGAAACAATCAAATTGATGATACAATCAAATCGATGTAACCCCTAGAATAATAACTAGAAAGGAGAAACTTTATCTTTCAAGGTTAGGGTAATAAATGGTTTCTAGCCTTTCTGTTTCCTAATGACTTCCTTATAGGGGCACCTGGATATTTAAATCCAAAGGGAGACATTTTTCTAAGTAGGTTTTTTGCATTGACATGGGAGTAGACTGAGTAATTTTCTTTTCCCAAGGATTCTAATGTTCTTTTAATCATATTAATAAATTGATTCTCGACTATTAGATTTAACATGTCATCCCTTATAGGGATATTTTCAAATGTAGGAACAGCTAAAGCGAAAGGAAAGTTTATATGAAATAAGGAAGGACTGATTAAGGCTGGAAAGGAAGTTTAGTCTTTTCAGTGTCCCCCTTTAAATCCCATCTTGGGGGACCATCATTTTATCTCTGCACACACCTTCTGCTTTCTCCTTGTTTTAAATATGTGCAAAGAAACAAGACAAAGCATTAGAAAAAAATCTATTGTTAGAAAACATTTAAGCCAAACATAGTATTTTGTGCTGTATCCTGCCTTGGCTTGCCACAAAATTGATACCCCTTTATAGCACAGACAATGATAAATCACTGTTTTGAATTTAAGCAGCATTCTCTGAGTAATCTGTGGCTCCAGAAATTAGATGATTGGGCAGAAAGTCAGGTCAATCAGTGGAAAGAGACTGCACTGCTTGATTTGCCCCTCATAATCAACCGACTATGAGAAATTATGAGGAATTTTTCCCCTGACACATAAAGCATGCAGGTTATATAACTTGCTTCCATCTAGTTATATACTTGTGTAGTTAATGTGTTGTCAGATTCTAAAACCATCTTTGAGCAAGGTGTGGTGGTGCATGCTTGTAATCCCAGTACTTGGGAGACTGAGACAGGAGGATTGCAGGTGTGAAGGCAGCCTCGGCAACTTAGTGAAGCCTTCCACAACTTAGACCCTGTATTCAAATAAGAAATAAAATTGGACTAGGGGTGTAGCTCAGAGGTAGAATGCCCCTGGGTTCAATCCCCAGTGGCACAATAAATAAATAAATAAATAAATCCATCTTTGAATGAGCTTTTCTTTTTTTACCTTGGTATTCTGTGCTTTTGGGGTTTTTATATGGTCATATGAACCGTGAGTGATGCTCAATATTGACAAGTACAGAGCCAACAGCAGATGGTAAGATTGATGGGGAAATTTGTTAATGGGCTAGTTGCCTTGCTTAAATGTACAGCTTTTTTGGCAGAGTTTTGGCCTTCTTTTCTGCTTTTCCACATTGTGTACCTTAGATGGAGGAAAGAATCCAGAAGCTCTGTTTTATTTCTTTGGGAGGAAAAAGGTGACTCTCATGATAGCATCACCCTCAAGTGATACCACCATTAGTAATGGAGCTACCACATCATCAAAAAGAACACTTCTTTTTTTAGCTGGATGTGGTGGTGCATCCCTGTAACCCCAGTATTTAGGAGTGTGAGACAGGGGGATTGCAGGTTCGAGGCCAGCCTCAGCAACTTAGTGAGACCCTGTTTCAAAATAAAAAATAAAAACAAGGAATGAGGGCATAGCTTGGAGGTAGAACTCCCCTGGGTTCAATCCCTAGTACCACAACAAACAAACAAGCAAAACCCACTTCTTTTAAAATAATTTCTATAATGGTCATTTAAAAATAACAGTATTTCTTTTTTTAAACTGTTAGTCTCTTTAGTAATTTTTTTGTATTGGACACAAAGTTTTGTACATATTTATGAGTGTGTGTATATGTTGCTGTAGTATAACCAGTTGTAAATATCTCAAGGAAAATAAGATGTCCTATAAGTCATTAGTATAGGAGAGATGGGGGAGGGGCTTCCCAGGATCTCTGGAACCATATACATTTACTGTGTTTACTCCATAAATTGCTTTTGTACAAATAGCATCTTGTATCTTTGCTATTTGTTTTGCATTCAGTTCTTTGCTAGGATGATTTCTTGTTGATGATACAGTCCCTAGGATCTGCTTTAAGGAATCTCTAGTTCAGCCTCAGCTCTGTTCCAGCTTCAGACTTGCTAATGATCTGAGTCAGGGAGAATACTCAACTCTCCAAAGAGTTTTCTTTTACTTCAAGAAAGTAGGAAGGTTTGCACACAGTAAGGGTTATTACCCTGCTTTGCATTAGAGGAAGGTTAAGACCTAGGAGAAAGCCTGGCGTGGTGGCGCAGGATTGTAATCCCAGTACTTGGGAGGCGGAGACTGGAGGATCCCGGTTCACAGCCAGCCTCAGCTACTTGGTGAGGCCCTCCACAACTTCATGAAACCTTCTGTTTCAAAATAAAGGCCAGAGGTGTAGCTTGGAGGTAGAACACCCCTGGGTTCAATTCCCAGTACTGCAAAAAAAAAAAAAAAAAAGGACCGAGGAGAGGACTCACTCTCTCCAATCTTATTCTTACAGATATTTTCAATGCCTTTGCGGAAACTAGAGCTTTCTCCGGATTGTCATCCACATGATCCACAGGATGTTGCCCTTTCTGTAGACCTTTGCCAATTTCTAAAATACTAGTTCCTCTTCATTTTGCTTGTTCTGTCCTGTTCCCAGAGAAAATCCTGGCTATTCTAATTGTCTTCTTCTCAAGAATCGTGTTGCACATTTTAAGAAACATAAATAATGACAAAATGTAACATGTGAGATGAATTCTTCCAATATTTGGGAGGCTGAGACGGGATGGGGGGGATCGCTGGTTCGCGGCCAGCCTCAGCTACTTAGTGAGACCCTCTGCAACTTAGTGAGACCCTGTTTCAAAATAAAGAATAAAAAACAGGGCTGGCAGTATAGCTTGGAGGTAGAATGCCCCTGGGCTCAATCCTTAGTACCACACACACACACAAAAAGTTATAATATATGAAATCCTTACACTCTAGAATTTTAACTTCAAAACAATTACATTTATTTACGTGAATGTTTATTATGTATAAGGCGCTCTGAAGAGGTCTTTTTACATATGCTAATTCATATTATTCACCCAGTATCAGAATAAATTAGATAATGCTACCTGAATTTTAAATATGGGGAAATAGTCTGTGAGTTTCTATGTCACTCATCAAGTAAGAATGAGGCATCAGACCTGGGTATTAGCCAAGTGGGACAATATCCTGATTAGAAAGCTTCTGGGACAGGCAGACAGATCAGTTCCATAGAGAATACATATATATGAATGGAAATGAAGTAAGACCCCAGAAAAATCGTATTTTAAAGAGTCAAAGTATAGGTAAATATAAGTTAATATTAAATTGAAGTGTTTGTTACATATCACCAATATAAGCATTTCAAGTGTAAGGACTTCTAGCATGCCTGGACATATTTGTGAGTGTAGAAATGAGAGCCAAAATGATAATATTTCATAAAGGCAAAGGGCCCACTAAGGAACTTCTGAGAAGCAAAAGGGACTGAAAACAAAACAAAACAAAACAAACCTCCCATTCTTTTTTTTTTTTTTTTGGTTTACCTGAACAAAAGAATTTTTCAATTGTATGGGTTCTCTTTGTACTGAAAAAAAAGTTCAGAGGATCAAATCTTTTGTATCTATGTGTGTGTATATCTTCACTTTTCTTTTTGAAATTTATCTTTTGACCAGAGTGGTGGCACATGCCTGTCATCCAGCTACTTGGAAGTTTGAGACAGGAGGAATGCAGGTTTGAGGCCAGCCTCAGCAACTTAGTGAGACCCTGTTTCAAAATAAATAAAATAGGGCTGGGGGTGTAGCTTAGAGGTAGAATACCCCTGGGTTCCATACTCAGTACCAAAAACAAAAACAAACAAACAAACAATAAAAAACCTTTTTAGTTGCTTCTTAATTTTATTTTCTTGCTTGACACATATTTGTATCTTTATGAACTATGATGTAATGTTTTAATTCTAATATAAATTAGGTAGTGATCAAGTCAGGGTAATTAGCATATCCCTTTTCCTTAAACTTTATGGTTTCTTTATGGTGAGTATTTGGAATCCTCCCTTCTTTCTATTTTGTTGTTAATTATATTCATCCCACTGTGCCAAAACACCAGAGCTTTATGAGAGGGTCACATTTTGAGGCAAGAGCTTAACATGCTGCCATTAGAGTAAATTTATGCATTCTCATCTCTGTCTGCAAAGGAAGAACACTGTACAGAACCTCACGCTCACAGTAAGCTAGTTGCTTTTTCCCCCTCTCCTGAAAAGGAAATACCTCTGGGGGGAAGCGGAGTCCAGGACTGGTGCTTTTTAATGCCCCTGGATGTTGCTTGCTGCCATCCCTGCAACCCTAACCCCCCTGCTGCTTCTTTCTCAGGTTCCCTAGAGCTGCTCAGAGCAAAAATACCATGACTGTTGTGAATCTTGCGTGAAATGGAACATACCATGAAAAATGAAAAATTCACCTGAATTTATTTTCACAGTTTTGTGAGCTTTGCTTTCAGAAAAGAAGCCTGGTGGTGAAAACATCTGGATTTGATTTCCTAATCCATCTGTTCTCTAGTTTGTCACACCTCCATTTAGCCACTAGTAAAGTAGCCAAACAAAGCAAAAATAAACTACAGCCTCCCTTGCTTGTGCAGGATAATGAAATTTCTAGAATATTTGCTAATTTGTAGAGTAAAAGTGAACTTATAAGTAGAAAGCCAGTACTTCTTTCCTGTTTTCATATAAAAAGAAGACAGTTTTGCCAGTAGAAAGATGTAGAGATTAGACCAGATTTACATTTGAACTGAGAGAATGTCACCATGAAACTGAACGATTTATGTGATTCTAATGTATTTTAATTTCCTTTGCTACTTTTCATTTGCATCTAGCTAAGAAAACAAGGAAACTATTACCACTGTGTTCTCAGGTATTTTGAAATGAAAATGACGGTAATAATATGAGAGTGGGTTTTGAACAAAATTATTCATCTTGATCATCCAAACAGCCCAGAGAATTAAAATTGGGTTCATTTAGAATTGTGAAACCTGACTTTTCATGGTACCTTTCACTGTTGAATGGATCATCATATCAGTATTTTATAACTCCATAAATGAAATTGGCCATCCTCTGTACTTCTCAGCATGATTAAACATTCTTGAAGCATTATTAAATTTGGCAGTGTAAAACAAGCTAAGAATGTTGCTTAAAATATAGGGTTTTGATTCAGACCTGATCTTCAGTGATCCAGCATTGATTGATCTTAAACATCATGAATAGAATAATATTTAAGAACATGCCTTTTTTAAAAAGGTGAGGGTGGGAATTGGGATTGCAGCTAAGAATACTTCAACTTTTCAAGGGTAACAAAGCCAAACCTATTTCCAAGAGATATATCACAAATGTGTCTATCTTTGTTAGTACTCTTGGCTTTTGGTTGTTTATTTAAAAAAAGAAGAAAGAACAAATAAAAAAGCCTCCAGGGGAAGGACTAACAATGTATATACTTAAGTAGCCATCATTGTAAGGACCATTAATGATTTATAAAGGACATATGGCCACTGGAAATTATATGATTATTTTCAAAGAACTATCTTAAGTGCAATAATTAATAATTAAACTCACAATTATTTTTAACCACATTATATATAATATCTTTAATTTACCATTGCTTTATACTTATGTACATTAAAAGTGTATATGTGTGTATACTTATACAGAAAGTATTCATCTAATAGCCTAGATAAAATTATATTTGCTTTTGTTAAAAATGATCATAGTATAATCAACAGTGAGTTTGACGCTTTTGCATATAGTCTTTAAATGGTGTGCGACTATATTTTATTTCACTCTTCAAACCTGCATTGTTTATCTCTGCAAAGTGCTGGTTCTCAGTGGGCATTCTCTTGGCTTCAGAAGGTTACAATTAGTGTGTTAAAATGTAGTTTGAAACAAGAGCTACTTTCTTTTCTCAATCTCATGTATAAGTGTGTTTCAAAAGTATTGTATATTTTGCACTTTCTAATGATGTGCAATTGCATTGATATAAAAGTTTCCACAGGAGAATGAAGCACAAAATGAGGATTGAGATTCTGGCTGATTAAAAGGGAGAGAGATGCAGTACTATGGGATTTTTTGTTTTCTTTTCCCCTTGTTGAGTGCTCTTATTCCAGTGGTTATTGCTATTTGGATGGGCAAAAGCTGCTGTTTACTTAATGGTAGCTGGTGGTCTCAGGGGACTTTGCAAAAGATTTCAGGAATGCATAGGCATTCAGTGGATCCAAAAAGAAAAAAAATATATATGCATATATATACATATACATGTAAATAATCTTTCTACATCTATCTATCTATCTATCTATCTATTTTTTTGTACTAGTGATTGAACCCAGGGGCATTCTACTTCTGAGCTATACACCTAGCCCTATTTTATTTTTTATTTTAAAACAGGGTCTCCCTAAGTTGTGAGGTGCCTCACTAAGTTGCTGAGGCTGGCCACAAACCTGCGATTCTCCTATCTCAGCCTCCCAAGTACTGGGATTACAAGCATGTGCCACCACACCCAGCTCTAAAAATATTTTTTACATTACCTAAAAATTTCTTGTTTAGTTATTTCTGAAGTGTTTACAACTATAAGCCTAAATAAAAATGCCAGGATTTAGTTAATGTTATGATAAAACATACTTAATTTCAAGATCAGAAAATGCATCTTCTATAGGTTTCTCTTGCTCTAGTGTGCCAAACGTCTATTTGTAAATAAATCCTTTGGAAAACAAATAATATATTTATCACAAAAGGAGCAAGTTCCCAGACTGGTTTGTGAAGCCCATCTAACCTACCCTGTAAGAAAAGAGACAACTACAATAGAACTATACCAACTATATTTTACACCTGGCTTTTGTGCTTCCTTACTCTTTTTAAGCATCAGTGGGAAACATTTGTAGGTTCTAGGGGTAGAGGGTAGAGGTGGAGAAGCAGGGATTTATATGAAAAAAATCCCTTTGTCTAAAAAGCTCGTAATTCCTTCCATAAGTACATTATGGTCTCTTCTCATTTGAGATTCTGAACTGTCTTATTTCAGCAGTGGGAGTGAACACGCCAGCCTTTTTGGACAGCCAGTAGCAGGAGGAAAAAGGGAGGGACAGGCTGATCAACGTGGGATTCTTCTCTCAGAGGGCTTGCCATCCACGGGGAAGGCGGACAGTTGTTAAATTTCTTGTCTGGTGCCCTAGCGAAATTCCTTAAGAGACGTTGAACAGGAGGAGGGAGCCATTAATGTACACGGAGGAGACAGCATTAATGTGGGGCCTGTATCTTAGCAGGGCCCAAAGGGTGCAAGAGCATTTCAGTACATTACTGTGATTTATGCTCCATTTACATGCATTAATTGATTCTTACATCATGCCCGAAAGTTTCCCCTTGTGCTTTGCATCAACATTCAGTAAAAAAGAACTCCATCCTGCTATTTTCAGCAGGGAAATGTGCTTTGTGTTGATTTCTGCCTTGACTTCTGTTTTAAGGTTATGTGGAAACTATCTTTTCTTCAAACAAATCAACTTTACACTTCTCTTACCTGTAGCATTTTAATGCAGTATTTCATGTGGAAAAACAAATTCTTTCTGGATAAAAGTATTTTTTCCCCTTCTTTTTGTTGCTCTTCTTCATTTGACTGCCTGTGATCTATATTTTCTTTTCACTTTAAAATATTTTACAAGCCGGGCATGGTGGCGCACGCTTGTAATCCTAGTACTTGGGAGACTGAGACAGGAGGGTTCATGGTCAGCCTAGCTACTTAGTGAGGCCCTCTGCAACTTAGACCCTGTTTCAAAATAAAGAATAAAAACTAAGGCTGGGGGTGTAGCTCGGAGGTACAGTGCCCCTGCGTTCAGTCCCCAGTACTGCAAAAACAAAAAAATTACAAACCAACTGTATTAATGTGGTAAGAGCTGATGTAGTAAAATAAAAGAAACTGGGTGGCTTAAGCAACAGGCATTTATTTCTCATGGTTCTGGAGGCTAGAAATCTGAGGTCAAGGTGACCCACTGGGGAGGGCCTCTTCCTGGCTGGGGGTAGCTGCCTTAGTGATGTGTTTTCTCATGGTGGAAAAAGAACAATTTATTTCTCTCCCTCTTCTTACAAAGCCACAAATCCCATTATAAGGGCTCCACCCTCATGACCTCACTTTAATCACTTCCCAAAGGCCTCAAATACAGTCACTCTGGGTTAGGGCTTCAACGTATGACTTATTTGGGGGGTAGGAGGTGGGGGGCATAATTCAGTCCACAGCATCCAAACCAAAAACAAAATACCTGGAAATTTGTCAGTTGTAAAGTTAATTCTCTAGGGTTGTGGTAAAAGTCAACTTGATAATTGAGAAATTGAAGTGCATACTATAACTGAAAAGGGACTAGTTTTTCTCTTTAAGCATTTCATATTTTCAACACTTGCTGACTATATGTGGTGGATATATATATATATATATATATATATATATATATATATACTTCATATAGACTTGCATATTTTTTCCAGTAGCTGCTTTGGCTTATTTTTAAAAATTTTGTTCATTTATTTGCCTAGCTGTAAATAGGCACTTGGTAAATATTTACGAATGTCAACATTGGACATCTTAATTTATAGGAAAAGAACTTTGAATAAAATAGGAATCTGGCATATGTATGTTAATAAACAATATCTAGCATACATAATTCAAAATAGGGGAGATTTAGGCAAATTGAGGAAAGTTCCTGTAGGGATGGGTGCAGGGCACAGCAGAGCTCACATGGTCAATCAAATCAATTAAAATACCCTGCTCATACATACTCGGAAAGCCTCTTTTCTCAGGGTTTCATTGAGCTGTGTGCCCTTTTAAACATATTTGCTACTAATTATTCTGTATGTATGAACACCAGAAGTGTTCTCCATTCCTGAGTGCACTCCCTCTATCCCTTGGTTTAAATATCATAATTTTTCTGTGATTTATTTTTGATAACTATTCAAAATCCTCTTCCTTCTTATTCTTTATATTTGCTGCTCCATTTCTCTCAGTGCTTCTCTTCCCAGCAAGGGAAGAGAAGCTGAATATGAATAATTGAATGG
The DNA here is from genome assembly GCA_004027185.1 of Glis glis. Taxonomy (NCBI): domain Eukaryota; kingdom Metazoa; phylum Chordata; class Mammalia; order Rodentia; family Gliridae; genus Glis; species Glis glis. Next base: position 89,036 of record PVJS01001175.1, on the reverse strand, counting down.
CAGGTAGTTTTTGGTGCAGAGTGGCTACGGTACAGCTGACAGTCTTGCCCACAAGCTTCCATGGGTGGGAAAGTGTAGCCTCAGGGCCTTTTTTTCTCTTTTGGAACAGATCAGTGGCCCAAAAATCTCAGTAAAAGAAGCTGAAACACAATTTTATAAACTCATGTAGTGGAGAAAAATACCCAGCATGAATTAGGACTTATTTTCTGATCAGTGCTGTGTTTTAACTGGTAAATGTATAAACATTTCTAGTGTTCAATTTTTATAAGTTCTGCTGACTTTTGGATTCCTAAATATCATATCTGTGTGAATCTTTCTTTTACAACAACGAAACTGATGACTTGGAGGAATTACCCTGACATTTTATTAGAAGCAATGGAATGGCTGAATCCCAAACCTGAGGCAGTGAGAGAATTATTCAGTGATTTCCAAGTCCCTTGCTACCATCGTGTATTTTCGATCAGAAATATTTTAAAATATATTTATCCTTTTGTTTTTGGGACAAACAGTAAATATTTATGAGCATCAGCCATGCAATAGATTTTTATATCCTCTCTAGATATCTAAACATGTCACTTAATTAGTCTTAAATACCAATAATTCATCGAATCTTTTCAGAAGTACCATTTTAGACTGTGTAACATTTAGGGCGTCACAAAGCGTATTATGGCGGAGGTGGTCCCCTGACACTTACTTAGACAAGGGATGACAAATAGAAGGTCATTTTCTGATTTAAGGGGTCACTTTCCTTTTTTCTCTGGCGGGCTGCCACCCCGCCCACTGCCCCTCCCCTAACACTTCTCTGAATGGTTTCCATGAATGGGCCAGCACGCCTCTGTTTGGGCCTCAGCCCCTTTTGGTGCCACACTTGAAAAGAGCAGGTGCGGGTCAGCAGTGAATGGGCAGCCCAGGATCACTGCTGGGAAACATGCCCAAGCAAGCCACAAACTGATCCCGAATGACTTCAGACAAAGCGAACAAAGAGGCACTTTAGAGTTGACACCGCCACTTGACCAAGGAGGATGAGAAGCTGGGGAAGACTGGTGGCTTCTGTTTCTCTTTCTCTTCATACTAGCGAATTTCAGAAGTGGCCATCAGAAAATCAGGAAACTTCCTAAAGTCAAAAAGAATTCCGATACACAGTTACCCATCTTCTATGCCTGCTTTCTCACTAGAAAACTGTATGTGTGTAACCCAACTTCAGTTTGAACTTTATTTTTATTATTTTGGATTCTTTTTATCCTTTTAAAGGATGCTTTTTTCAAGTCAGGGAGCTTTGTCACTCTACCATGTGTGTGTGTATGTGTGTGTGTGTGTGTGTGTGTGTGTGTGTGTGTGTGTGTGTGTTTTGATAGTCTCACATGCGATATGGGGGCAAAAAGTCCATTTAGGAAATAGCATGTTTCTATGAATATTTTTGTATTTATTTAAATACATAAATGAATATAAAACAATGCTATAGAAAATAAAAATAAAAATTACACGGAGTTAAAAACAGTGAGCTCAGCCCCAGCAACTTAGTGAAACCCTGTTACAAAATAATAAAAAGGACGGGGGGTGTAGCTCTGAGGTAGAATGCTGATGGGTTCAACGTCAAAAAAAAAAAAAAAGTGAAAAGGTAGATGCAGGCAGGTGGGCAGGATACTTCCAATGCAAATATTAAAAAAAACAGTATGTTAAATATTATTAAAAATTGACCTGCTAATTTCATTCGTGAGTTTTCTGGAAGCCATAGTAAAAAGGGAAATAAGTCTGATATATAACTTATATAAGGAGTAGTATAATAATTGTATAGGTGAGCTCAAGTATTTTTCCTGGTACTTAGGTTTGAAAGAAAGTCTTCTCATGGGATTTTAATACATGAGTTACTGAAGTTTAATAACTGCTGGACTAGATTTTGTAAACTCTCTACAGCTGGAAAGGATATAATAACAAAGTCAAACTTAGTAAAAGGAATTTTGCAGGGTTTTAAGATGTTGTGGTCCAGGAACACAGCTTTGATTTACATAAAATCTACACTCCAGAGTAATATTTTTAAAACTTTTTCTTAAACATTGTTTCTCTTCACCAGGCTAATGATGAAGTAGTTGCTTATTGAAAACATATTTATATATGTTAATGGTAAATGAGTAGTTGGTAGGTTGAGGTTTTGTGAAAATTGAATTATCTGATCAAAATGTTTGTTATGGGTGCCCTTCTCTCCTACCTGCTACTTATCTTTATAAAAATGTGGGCTAAGAGAGTGTCTAGAGTTACAGTGGACTTCTCCTTGTATAGTAGTTCTGGATCATGAAAAATTGAATGATCAGTTCTCCAAACTTATAAAATACCCAGTAATCAATGGAATGTTTTTCCTCTATGTTTGGACTCTGGTATAAAGGAGGTATTGACAGAAAACTGATGTTATAAATTATCTGGAAGTACAAGCTGGAGTTGTGATAGATTTATTTGACTTTTTATGCCTTTCCAGTTGGTTATATAGTCATTTTAATTTTATTATCTTTTTTTTTGGGGGGGAGCAGACAATTTGAGATTTGAAATGAACCATGCTTTAATACCAAACAGAAAAAAAAAAAAAACCCAAAGAGAAACCCTCTGCTTCGTGGATACTGTGGTGAGAGACAGTTGTAGTTGCAGAATAGAGTGATGTAAATGTAAGAAGCATTGACATTTAAAAGTAATGCTACAGTGGAGAGAACCTTGGTTATGGAGGGATGCCGTGTAAAGGGAGGTAGCAAGACACTAATTTCTTTTTCATTTTTCACATTTAGGGAGTAAGAAATATGGTCTAAAGCCTGGATAGACCAATAAATTCTTAAGCTATTTAAATTTTTAATGAAAAATAATAGAAAAATCATAAAATTATAACTAACAAAAATTGGAAGGAGAGAGAAAGAATAATGGATATATGGTGAAGGGAGGAAAGTGAGACACATGAGTTAATTTCGATGTATTTCATAGAAAAATTGAGTGGGCACCCCTTACAGTCAAAGAATCAAGAAACAGGTAAAAATAGATATTTTAAGTTCTGAATGTAGATCAAACAAGAATTATGGACAGATTCTGGAAAAAATGGAATATAACTTGGTATGAAACAGGAGGAAATCCCAACTCTTCCAACACTGAACCCTGAACTTCAAAGTAAGAATAGTGAGCCAAAGTTTAATACATTTAGAGTACACAGTTTGGTCAATGGCTTGACTTAGATGCCTTTAGGGGTTTGTTTTGTTTTTAATATCAGCCATATGTTTAAAGATTTTCTTTAATCTTACATGGATCCAAACAGTCATGGTCTGCTAGTAAGTCCTGGCTGTGCACTTAATGGTGCAGAGTGAGAAGGCCAATCCTTTTTCCCACTAAGTGTACTTCAAAATTTATCATATTGAGGGTTAGAATAAACCTTTTTGGTGTTTCACAGAAAGACCTAGAAATGTATGGATCTCTATCAAACACTGCTTTTGTTTTAAACTTTTAAAAGGAATTGTAAATGTAGGTTCATAGATCAGGGAATACAGTACTGATTTCACAGGATCTCTACAAGTAACCAATAGTTCAGTGCTATCTCTGGAGCTAATGGCTTAGCTGCAGATAATCTCATGGGAGTCTAAATGTTGGGACCCAAATGTATAAGTATTTGTGGAAACAGTGAGAATTGAAGCAAGACAGAGAAAGAAAGAAAACTAGGTCCGCAAGAGGACGTGTGCCTTCTTTTCCATCCAGATTCTTTTTTTTTTTTTTTTGCGGTACCGGGGATTGAACCCAGCTACCTTCGAGCTACACCCCCAGCCCTATTTTTTTTTTTTATTCTTTATTTCAAAACCGGGTCTCATGAGGATGCAGAGGGCCTCACTAAGTAGCTGAGGCTGGCCAGGAACCTGGATCCTCCAGGCTCAGCTTCCCAAGTACTAGGATTACAAGCGTGCACCTCCATGCCCAGCCCCATCCAGATTCTTAAAACCAGAAAAAGAAGGAGAACATGAGTGCTTTAGTCTGCAGCCTGATGATCATGTGACAAAAAGCAGAGAGTACAAGAGATTTTCTCTCTCAAGGGATCCCTGCCCTTTACATCATGGTGACTCCTGATTGTTGGTATTCATGAACCAATCAGAATTCTCCTGTGAACCAGTGAGATTGTCAAATCCAGAGCAAGGTGAAAGGGTGAGCTTTCATTCAGAAGGAAAGAGGCAAATATTTCAAGTTAGGCAGAGGAAGCCAAAATAATCTCTTTCTCTCTCTCTTTTGACAATCTTAAGGATTTTTGTACCCTCATTTTAAAAAATATTTATTTATGCATTTATTTAATGTCATTAGTGGTAGCCGCATTTTTGACTGTCTTCCCTAAATTACTAGGCCATATTGCCACTCTATCTCTGAAGGTAGAATAGGGGCCCAGGCAAGCTGATACGAAGAACTGAATCAAACAGATGGCTACAGTTGCATTGATCCAATACAACAATCATGATCTAAACAGAAAAGAGAATCTAATACCTTCCAAAGCAACTCTGAAGCTTTAATCAATAACTGGAATGTTAAATTTTTGGCCCAAGAAAGAGATGTTAGATTTTAAAAGCTGACTATATGACCCCAATAAAAAAGAATCAATTTTTTGTTAAGAATGAAATCTGTCAGTTTTGTACAATTCGTCTAGAATTTCCTTGACAAGATTTGAGTAATGGATTAGGTTCAGTGGAAATTAGGTAGTTCTTTTTTTTTTTTTTTTTTTTTGTGTGTGTGTGTGTGTGTGTGTGTGTGTGTGTGTCTTTAACATGATGTACAGAAGAAGCTTCAATCAATAATACTGCATTCAAGAACAGTTTTGAAGTAGGCAAACTGCATGTATAATACAGTGTCATGTGTATATAATTATCTCAGTGTGCCAAAGGGTGGAAAACAATCTTCAAGTGGCAGAGAATTAATAACCCTTCATTTCATCGTTCAACATTTTATTCTGAAATGGTATTGGTTTTGTTTCTGTTTTCTTCCATTGCCTGAGAGATTTTCTTAAAAGTACAAGGCAACATTGCTCAGTACAGCTCACTTTCATCAACTCTGGGCTGTAATGCCATTGAAAGCCAAATATTTTTCTTGTCAGTATTTGAAGGCAAGTAGCAAGGAAGTATCTAAGTGGGTTCTGTATTGTATGGAAATTTCATACATATTACAGATTCAAGGTTCTAACCCACATGAATTCCTGTAAATTAGCCTCAGAGATATATATTTGGAAAAGAGGCATGAAACTGTTCTTTTCAGATGAGAAGAGTTTAACCATTGCTGACCCTACTGAATTAATAAGATGCCTGCTGTTTTGGACTATCTGTTGTTTACTTACTGTGAAAAGAATATACAGTTCATATTCAAAGGTTATATTTTACCTCTTGGTTATTTCTTTTTGAGGAGAACATTAGCCTTGTACTCAGAATCAAGGACAATATCTACTGAAATCGTGAGTGTTATGCTGTCATTGTCAGGTTCCCGGCTGTTTCATAGTTATGATAACAATAGGGCAAAATAGAAGAGTGGCGCGGTGTGCATTAGAGCTGGTTTCATTTCTTGCGTGCGAATGACAGGTATTTATTGAACTGCTTAAGACGTAAGGCAAGATGGAAAAATCACCTCTAAAAGCTCCTAGTAATTTAAAACTGGATTAGAGAGAACTTAAGACTAAATTTGGTAATGTTTGGGATCTAATTCCTTACCAACCTCCCAACCTGGTGATTTGGACAAAATCAGACTGATTTTTTAAGAAACAGATTTCTCATATTTCATGAGAGGTAGGGTGTTCGAGGCCCTGACGATCTCCTGTGACACTTATTTTCTGTACCACTAGCTCTCACTGACACAGAAACATAGTGACAGGCCCTCTCATCCCACTGATGGGCAGCCGGTGTGTTTGAGTCATTAAGCTTCCTCCTGGAGCCAGGGAGCCCGAGGCGATCACCAGTAACTGATTTTTACCCCAGAGACTTCCCAGACATGATGTTCAGGGCTATAGGCAATTAAGATGGTCTATAATGAAATAAATAATATTTGAGAGCCATTGAGTGTATTTACGAAGCTCTGTGCTGAGTTCGATGAAATGCAGCACATGCTCTGCCCACAAAAATCTACATCCTTGCGGAGGAGAAAATGAATACAGCATGCTCATTAACTTTATAATAATAATAAAAACCAGAATTGTGAGAAGTGTTGAAAGCACTGCCTGGTTAGGTGGTCTGATTTGTAGTGTAGAGAATGTGCTCTGAAAAGAGAGGAGGGAGGGGACAGCCTTGAACTGGGGCAACACACTGGAAACATTTTGTATAGGAAGAGGCTGAAGCTGGCCACATAATACACACCTCCATGTCTCTCTCTCCTATTCTTATCTCTGCAATGACTGGAAATTTGGTTTGGGCACCTGCGGTTCCAATAGGAGAGATTTGGTGATATAGCTGGGAAATTTTCCTGCCTTTGAGTATGCCTAGGAATGATCTCTGTTATCATCACCTCTGGACTTCTGCCTTTGCATCCTGTAGTGGCCTGGACTAGGATTTAGGGTGGTGGGGTCTTTGATGGGGGCTTGTTTTGTATTACCACAGTCTTCTTGTGGAGGATGGGGTAGGACAGATGGAATAGTGGTAAACCTGGGGTAGGACAGATGGAATAGTGGTAAACCTAACGTGTGTGTGTGTGTGTGTGTGTGTGTGTGTGTGTGTGTGGTGAATATTCAATTTGAACATTGGATTCCTATATCTTTTCTACTTGTTTTTCTTCTAGATCTCTGAATTCAATTGGGAATGCCAACTTTCATTTGCATTATCCCCAGAAATTCAGATCCAATATATTATTCTTGGGAGTAAATCTCTTATATTCCTTCACATTAATGCCCTTAGGTTGTTGAGGATTAGCAAATTGGAGTCTGTCTTCTAAATTCTAAATCCAGCTACAAATTTAATCTCTTGTAGTGATCTCTATTTTCTACTTTCCAATTAACTTTGTTGAGGAGGGTTTGCATAAGTGTAAACTGAGCCACGTCTGTCAGCACATCCTAGATGCACACCCAAGAGGGGTGTTAATCTAAGGGCTGGGTAGATATTATGTTGTGTCAACTTTCTGGATTCTCTGTCTTGCATAATGATGTGAGGAGAATCAGTTGGCACGTTTTAGGATTTCTGAACTCCCTCTAATGATGGTTATAGCTGATTTAATCAACAAACCATACAACTGCAGTAATTGTGAATCAGATCCTTATGACGAAACAAATGTCTCACAGCAAATTGCCAGAAGATAAAATTCTTCAGTATTCTGATTTTTTTTTTTTGCTGTGGATTTTTTTTGTTTTTTTTTTTTGTTTACTGTGCTCTATTTTTACTAAAAAATGCAAATAACTACATTATGAAAAGTGCCACTGTATAGAACATTTTTGTTTTATTAAGGTGTTGCTGAACCTGAATTCTGCTACCTTTCATTTAGCTTTATTTATTTTTCCATCTGTTTATTTGATCTTCTAGTACCGATTGTAAGATGCCATAAATTCTCATTTGCAAAGATGGATGTAATAGTGACAAAGGTGTGGATTGGATCTGAGGAGTGCCTGTGTTTGTCTGGGGGTGGTGTGCATGTGCACATGTGAGATGTCTTGATCCATTTGTACATTTCTCTGGGGAATTCTCAGGCAATTAAGTCAACCTATTACAAATAGAGCCCTCTCTGTACACTCTGATTTGATAGGAGAATGGGTAATTCCTGTTAATGACTAGTACATCTGTTCAATTATATTGTTTTGTATTGATGCTTAATTAGGTGTCAAGTTGGAGGAGGGGAAGACAGTGAAAGCGTGATTCCCTTTTAAATGTCAGCGACTGTCTGTAAATTACCTGTCTTTTTAACATACACTGAACACTTTGACAGGCACTGGTTCTTCTGACCTTAAAACATTTACACTGTCTGGGAGAAGGGATGTTACGTTCCCTGGGAAGTGAGCTATATTGGAACTGGTTTGCTTGAATGTCACCCAGGTCTAGTTTCGTGTGGCGTGACCCTTGTCAACCTTTCTTGGCAACAGAAGGAGGGCTTCCCATGGGTAATACCATTTTTGTTAACTATCCTTCTTGTCTCTGTGAGCATGTTCTTTAGAAAATATTGCCCTGATGAATATTGAAGCTAACTTGTTTAAAATTATAATTAACTTTTCTCCTAGATGTGTCTAGATAAAAGCAAATGAAACATCAATTGCATATTTTTATTTTATTTTGTTACTTTTTAAATGTGTGATCACTCTGAACTTATTTGTAAAAGATAGACATATGAATGCATAGACATAGACTTATTCAGTGAATAACAGTGAGTATTGATAATTCCAGCCCTTGAAAACAGAATAGGAAAAGATTTGTAGTAGAATGGAGAGTTGTTATGGAGAGTTGTTAGGTTTTTTACCTTAGCTAGGGAGTTACTAGTGCCTCAGTATAAAAGCCCTTTTAGCCAGCTTGTAGGCATAAATTTCATTTTTTATTGATGTCAATGGGTGGGTTGAGGTCAAAGATTATTGTATTTTTACTTGACAGCGCATGCTATGTCACAAGGCAATACGATGTGTTTTAATAAAATTATGCATTATGGATGAGATCCTGTAACAATTAAAAAGGGGGAATTGACAGCACAGAAAATTAAGTTCTTAAAAATGAATCATAGTGGTTGAGGCTTGCTTGAGGAAAAAAAATGATCTCATGTAATCACCTAGTCTATAAGTATATGGAGTGCCTTTGTGGACTGTGGCTTCCCTTAACAAAGCATAAGAATAATGTTAATATGATATTCAAAAGATGAATAAAGAGTTGTCGATTGTAGTAACTTCAGTTAGAAGCTTCTTTCCAATTGAAAAGGAGTTAAATTGGTTAAGACAGTCTAGTAAGAATATGGCCATTCTAAAATCTACTCAATTCTCAATATTATATGGTTCATATTTGTATTTCTAATTTTTTTTTTTTTTTTGCGGTACCGGGGATTGAACTCAGGGGCGTTCTACCTCTGTGCTATGCCCTCGGCCCTATTTTTTATACTTTATTTTGAAACCGGGTCTCACGAAGTTGCGGAGGGCCTCACTAAGGAGAGAAAGAGAAAGAGAGAGAGACAGGGAGAGAGAGAGCGAGAGAGGTGAGGCTGGCCGCGAACCCGGATCCTCTGGTCTCCACTTCCCAAAGTACTGGGATTACAAGCGTGTGCCACCACGCCTGGCTGTATTTCTAATTTTTTAAAAACATTATACCTTAAGATAGTAAAATGTAAGGATATTTAAAGGAAACTATAAGCCATTCTCTTGGCTTTTAGATATGATAAAACAATCACCATTGCAAGTCCTCCAAAAAATGTTATCAACTATTTAGAATTTTTTTTTTTTGCAGTACCGGGGATTGAACCCAGGGGTGTTCTACCTCTGCGCTACACCCCCGGCCCTATTTTTTATACTTTATTTTGAAACCAGGTCTCATGAAGTTGCGGAGGGCCTCACCAAGTATAGAGGGAGGGAGAGAGAGAGAGAGAGAGAGAGAGCTGAGGCTGGCCGCGAACCCCGGATCCTCCGGTCTCCGCCTCCCAAAGTACTGGGATTACAAGCGTGCGCCACCACGCCCGGCTAACTATTTAGAATTTTATAAACAATTTTCAAGCTACTTCTTTGCAAATTATATTCTAAATCTGAATATAAGTATCCTATTCTATTTTAGATAAGATTAGAAAATAAAAACCCCACCTCCTAACATAGAGCTTATTGACATGATTTTATACAGATGAGATTTTTGCCTCATTGAATTTATTTCTATTTTCTTTGTCTGAATCAATTCTGTAAGTTATTTATTAGAATACTGATTCATTCATATCTTAAATGCAGTGAGGAATCACATGCTAATTTCCAGAGGATTGGACAGATTTTTTGGGGAATAATTATGCTAAAATTACTCAGAAATATTGGAAATTCTACAATGAAGGTGAATATAGTTTATTTTTGTGTTAATATTTATTTGCTATATTTTCATTTCTGAGAATGTTATCTTGAAACAGAAGTTATATGTAAGTTAATAATGCCATAACTGAACTTTTTTTTGGATTATAAAAATGCATATTAAGGATATATACAAATCCTAATGCACAGTTCTAAAGCTTCTTATTTTATCCATTTGTTCATTATATGAAGTTGAAGATCAGTTAATTTCATTTTCTTTTTCTATTAATGGAATGATTACTAAATGTGGGAAAAATACCGAGGGGTATTTTAACAAAAGCACAAAAGCAACAAATAATAGTACAATATTCCAGGCCTGTAGTCTTGTAATGAAATTCACATTAAGCATTCCATAGAATTTCATTAATGTGAAAGTTATTTTTTAATATTATCTAGAACAAATGATTTTTTGGTGGAGCTCTATATGAAGGATACAGCTATTCCAATGTAAATAATTGTTACTTGAAAAAATTAAGACTACAGATTAGCAATACATTTATTTCTTAACCTTAAACTTTAGTTTGTAGTATTCTAGATTTGTAGTATAACCACAAAAACTTAATAAAGATTTAGTATGTACAAGATACTGTTATAAGCACTTTATTTGTGAGATCTAAAGACTCAAAGTCCTCCCAAGAACCCCATGAGTTGTGTACCATTACTAGACTAATTTTTAAAATGATAAAGTAACTAACTCACATCATCTCATAAACAATCAAAACAGGATTAACACCTACAATGTACATCCCAGAACCAAAGAATTTAACCAACCACTTTTGCTAGGAGGGAAATGCCCCAAACTATGTTGGTGGACCATTTCTTCCTATAGTAGGTATGAATTAGCCTTTCAAATTTCTATTTTTATTACCTTATAATACATTATGCTGCAAAAGATTCAAGCAGTAATGAATTATGTAGAAAACTCTAGAGGACACCGCTTATGACTCATCTCCCCACTTCCACTACCCATTTTACTGTTAATAAGTTTGTGTCTTTCCAATAGTGTTCACTGTTTATGTAACTCCTTGTGTGAATGCATATAAGGTCAAATAATTATGCTTTTACATATACACATGGATTAGGTCATTCTCTGTGTATTATTAGGACTTGTTTTTTCACTGAAGATTTTAAGACCTTTTCCTTGTTTTAGTCCTTTAGTTTCCATCCCATCTTTTCTTTTCTGCATTTTCTATGAAGTTGATATACCATCAACTATTTAAGGAGTCTTACTATGTAGAAATAAACATTTAGATTGCTTCCCTTTGTTTTCTGTTTTAAATAGTGTCTCAGTACTGTCCTCATACATACTACTTTGGGAATATCTCCGAACATATCCTTGTGATAGAGACCTAGAAATGAATGAGTATTCTTCATGTTGAAAAACATGTCCTGATTTGCTTTCAGACATAAATAAATTCCCCAGTGTTTGTCAATATTTTAAGAGTTTTATTTATTTGGTTTGCAATAAGATATTTTGGTGTGTTTTCATTATTTAATTGACTATTTATGAGGGTGAGTTTCTTTTCAATAATTTTATTCACATTTCCAATAATTTTTAGTTTTCGGGACACAATTCTATTTACTTGTTTACTTTTTTTTGTGTATGTGGTACTGGGGATTGAACCTGGGGCATTCTACCTCTGAGCCACACCCCCAGACCTATTTTATTTTTTTATTTTGAAACAGGGTATTGGTAGGTTGATGAGATTCACTACTTGCTGAGGCTGCCCTCGAACCTGTGATTCTCCTGTCTTAGCCTCCCAAATACCAGGATTACAGGTGTGTATCACCACACCTGACTTTGTTTACATTTTTAAATATAGATTTTCTAAAATTTTGTACTTGGCAATGTGTTAATTTGGCAATTCTTCAGTTTATTCTCTTGGATTGTAATCTAGAAAATCATATTGTCTCTCAAATAATAAAATCTTTCTTTTTCATTTTAATGTTTATGCCTCCTTTTTCCTTTCTTGTCCTAATACATTAACTATGTGTTCTCTTATATTGTTTTTTTGAACAGTGAGCCTGAACATCCTCCTTTTTACTCCTGATTTAAATGGAATATTTTAATTATTTCAGTATTAAGTATTTTCCCCCTTGGATCTTTTAGATAATGTTTATTAAGATAGGGAATTTTCTTTCCCTTTCTAACTTAGTAGTTATTTTTCATCAAGAATAAAAATTGGATACTAGTAAAAGTATTTTAGGGGACATTTATTGAAATGATTAATGATTTTTTGCCTTTAATCTCTTAATTTAATAGATTTTATTACAGCTTGAAACGAATAAAATATCAACAATTATTTGTTTATTTAGTATGTTCCAGGCATCACTCTTAAGTATTTTTAGTCTTGGTTAATTTTAATTTCACAACCACATGAGATGAAACAGGCACAGAGAAGTTATTTGCCTAAGTTCTCACAGTTAACATGAGAATAGGTTGGGATATCATAAGGTTGAACCTTCTATTTCTTTCTGAAATAAATGTTCTTCAGTCAAGTTGTTTGTTTTTTTAACATTTTCTGTTTGATTTGATGTATCAGTGTTTTATGTAGGGTTTTTTTTCCTCTGCTCCCAGATGAGATCAGTATATATTCTCTATTTCCCCTTGGCCTATTTTGGTACTAGGGTAGCTTTTTGCTGTTTTCCAAAGTTTAATCAATATGTACATATTAATTTAATAATCTGAAAGGAAATTTTGATGAAACCTTAAAAGATCACGTATTAATATTTGCTCTGAATAAAGAGTCATGCAAGTACTAGAGGTGGAGGAGGCCTGAGCCAGGTTGACCACTTAGTAGGATGCTGCAGGGACAGTGAGCACTGCCAGGAGGAGGGATGATAAAGCCAGTTGTTCATGTAATAGAATTAACATTGATTCATTAAACATTTGATGAATTCCTACTATGTGTCAAGCATTAGTCACCCTTGTCCCCAAGGAGCTTAAAATTCAGTGGAGAGTTTAATAAGTCAAGTAATTACTATGAAACAAAATGCCCTTTTGATAATTGTATGTAAATTGTACAGCATCCTGGAGGGAGTTACAAAGGCAAAAATAAAGACTTTAGACTGAAATTTTCTAGGAGGAGTTCAAGGGAAAGGTGTTTCTCCTAGGGAAAAACAAAGCAGTTAAATATGTACCTTAGGACAAGAGAGAGTATGTGATGCTATTAATAATATCCCGTACTCAAACAGTTTCAAATTTCTGAAAATTTATACCAAATGATCTTAAGATGAATTTGTGTTATTCTAGAGAGACAATGATGCAAGAGTCATTGTTACATATAGCAAAAGGAAGAAATATTGACTGAAGATTAAATTAGAAGTATGGGAGGTGCTGGTTTATGAAGGGTCCTTATAGAATACTTGAAATGTAAATTACTGTGATGTACCGGGAAATTTCTGAAGAGGGAATAAAATGATTGGCTCTGGCTATTATGAGTGAGGAATTCTTAGGGCTTTATCTATTTAGTTTAATAGTAGTAAGAATGCCAGTCCCTTAGCTACTACCTAGAAATTGAGGCTAGATTAAAGCATATGTCAACTATGTAAAGTAACACATTCTTTAGAACAAATAGTCTAAGAATGTGAAGTAAAATAAAATGGTACATTATTTGTTACAAGTCTAAGAATGCAGAGATAGTGTTTTTCACTTTAATTTCAAAATCTGCATATGACTTTGAATGAGAAATCAACTATGGTCTCATTACCTTCCTGCTTCACAGAACTTAATGAGCATTTAAAAGCAATTTTAGCAATTGGCAAAACCACACAATGTTAAATAGTACTCTGTGTATTTTCACACAATTTGTTTGGCTTTTTCTCTAAAGAATCTAAACACTTATCTTACTGTGCCAGTATTTCAACTTTATAGGGGAATGCCTCTACAGTCCCTTGGGTTCAAGTTTCTGCAAGTGACCAGAAGCATTCCCATAACCAAAGCAGCCGAGGCTGTAGGTAGCCGAGCAGATTGGCAGTGATGTGCAGCACCTCTTGTAAGTGTGCAGTGGATCAAAGCCAGTGCAACAGTGGACAGAGCCCAGAAGTCCTTACTTCCTGATTCCACTGAGGTTGCTGATGCAATGTCTTCATCCCTGCTGGATTTTCTCACTTTAACTATAGAGAAACAGTGATCTTTTTATGTACTTATTTTCTCACTCTGGAAGGATCTGCAATCATTTTGTACAATCTGTATGAGCATTCAGACATTTGACATAGAAATATCTTTTATATAAGACTCTAAGAAAATTTTATGATTTTTTTGTGTGTGTCAGCAAAGATTATTTTACTTATCCCTCTCCATCCTACTAGTTGAGAAAAAAAGAGACATTATTGGATTTAAGGCCATACTTCTCCAATAGAAGCTTTGTTTATCATACTTTGCTGATATACAAAATTGACTGCCTTCTTTGCTTCCCCCAGGAGCCATTCATTTATTTATTCAATTAACATTTTTTTGGACAACCAGTTTATTCTAGCGCAAGGCTAAGTGCTTTTGATTTCAAGTGAGAAAGACTGTCTTCTGTACTGTTTACATTCTGCTGGAGGAAAAGAGACTAAAAACAAGTAAATAAGCAAATATAATAATTGCAAGGGTGTGAGAGTGCTGCAGAAACAATTGGAGCCTGATGTAGAGGACAGAAGACAGCACAAAGTGTGGCCAGGGATGCCTCTGTGAAGTGGTGACAGTAACCTAAGGCTTAGAGGAATGAGAGGAAATGTGACAGACCAGAGGGGAAATATGGTCAACAGAACCAACAGCAGGCACTGTTAGGAATATGCTTCGCAGTGATAGTGTCCAAATCTACATCGAGCGGCTGGGTCGAGTTCTGAATCTCTTCCTCTTCCCTGATGCATGCACATGGACCTCTAGATCTGTGCTGAAGCAACATGCAGTCTAGGAAGAGGGTGAGCCCAGGTCTTATTTGCCTGTTTCATTCATTTTCCCTTATCAGCGTTAAGATTTTCCCACTACACTGGCTCAGGTAGTGGGGAGTAAAGCCCTGGGTCAGGATTAGAGAGAAACCCAGAACCCCCCACATAGAAGCTAGACTACTCACAGCTCTTCTTGGCAGTCATCCACCATGTTAAAGAGGAAATCACTAGTAAGCAATAGAACCTCAGCCCTCTTCCACCCTCCCTTAGTAGCTATGTAGAAGGCCTCAGGAGAACGTCACGGGTGACGGCCTGTGGGTCAGGAGTAGCATGTACTGCAGCACATCAGTATTTAGAGCAATTAAATAATCAAAATTGTGCCTCTTAATGGAGATGTTCAAATATAATTAATTGTAGCTAAAATGTAGAGATGCAGAAATATGAAATCCATTGCTTTGTAGGCAGCAAACCTAATGACTGCTATAAACAAATCACCAGTCCTGTGTGTGGATCTGTCACGGATCTACACCACAAAAATTAATGTTATTTGAATCTCTTGTTTCCACTGAAAGGCTGTATTTTTGAGCAGTAAAGATCAGTGGACATTACTTTTCCTAACGATAGGCTGAATGTATACTAAAACTACTTTCTTACAAATAAAATAGTTTTGTAAGAATGAGTCATTTTCACAATTTCATGTAAAATAATCCAAAGTAGGGCTGGAGGCGTGGCTTAGTAGTAGAGCACTTGGCTAGCACTGACAAGGCCTGTTTTATATCCTCAGTGAGTACACACACACATACACACACACACACCCACCCACACCCACACACCCCCAAACCACAAAGTAACCATATGTTGCATGGTATTTGAATAAAAGGTATGCCATTTTAATCTATAGGACTGTTGATTGCATCCATTAAAAGTTACAATGAGTATTCGAATTAAGTAGTGGTTCATTAAATAGTGTGCATCATTTAGTTTTGATGAAAAGCCTACTTTTTCTCAAATATTTAAAAGTAAATTTTCACCTTGTTAGGCAAACTCAGCATTCACTTTTCAAAGTGTACGTTTATTTTGAGTCTCCTTATTTTTACTTTCCTCCCTACTCCCAACGCCTGTGTGTCCCCTCCCTCAGGCTTTGTCTTGACTTCTTCCTTTTCCTTTAGATCCTCTGAATCTCTTTCAATTCTTTCCATTTCATTTTCCTTCCCTTAGTCTTGTCTACTACCAGGTGGCTGTATTACTAATTCAAGGAGAGCTGGTTAATCAGGAACATGTTATTTCCCCTGGGTCTCTGGGCTCCTGCCCTCCCTGGCTGTCTGCACTGAAGAGGAGCGACATTGTGATGGACACAATGGAGCCTCTTGCCCTAGTGCTTTGTCTGCCATTCATTTCACAGACGGCCCCTTCTGTCACATCACGGGAGTGAACACAGAAACCCAGGCCAGTTGGGATGGCAATTAGAAACCCTCTACCACAATCCTGGCAGAGGCGAATATGCACCACTCTAATTGATCCAAAATTATTTCCATGGGTATTATGAAAAATCTAGCAGGGAGGATGTGATTGAGAGAGTCTGAAAAAGGTTCTAATTTGAACCCTGTTATTAACATAAAGGAAGATACATTATTCACATCTTAAACTCTGGTTGTCTTAAAGAAATAAAACCAAACAAATTTCCAATTTTAGTGGCATTTTGCATGGAAGCACTTTGGAATCTCAGAGCAAGAAATTAAATACAGAGTGGAAAGCTGGGTGCAGGGGTGCACGCCTGTAATCCCAATACTTGGGAGGCTGAGACAGGAGGATCTCAGGTTCATAGCCAGGCTTAGGAACTAAGCAAGGTCCTCAGCAACTTAGACCCCGTTTTAAAATAAAAAATAAAATAGGGTTGGGGGTGTAGCTCAGAGGTAGAATGCCTCAGGATTCAATCCCCAGTAACATACACACACACACACACACACCAGTGGAGGTCTTCAAACAGAAATTTTAAACCATTTGTCTTAACCAGTTAAGACTTTTAGCAGCTCCCTTTGTATACACAGTTGGACATGGGTACAGTGACTCTTTAAATAGGTCTTTAATCACTTTATGAATTTGGGCCAGTCTTTTTTTTGGTACTGGGGATTGAACCTAGGAGTATTCTACCTCTGAGCTACACCCCAGTCCTTTTTATTTTGAAACAGTGTCTTGGGCTGGGATGTAACTTAGTGGCAAAGTGCTTGCCTTGCAAGTGCACCACCCTGGCTTCAATCTCCAGTTCCAAAAAGACAAAACAAACAAATCCCAGAAACAGGGTCTCACTAAGTTTCTGAGGGTCTTGCTAAGTTGCCAAGGCTGGCCTCAAACCTGGGATCCTCCTGTCTCAGCCTCCCAAATACTGGAATTACAGGCGTGTGATACCACGTCTGATTTGGGCCAGTCTTTTGGTCCACAATTCTTAATTCATTTGCTCTATTTTTTATATTTGTTATTTCCTTGTTTTTGGTTGCTGTTTTCTGGCCAGAACCCTGCATTCTTTCTGTCCAGCCTCTTTGAGCCGTTACGCCTGTGAGTTTCTTGTTTGGTTCTTGACTTCAACTTTGCTTTTGGATACTGGCTATTGATCCTCCCGAGATCCATATCCAAAAAACTTGGCTGAAGTGCCTGACTCAGTCTATCCCTAACACCCAAACGTAGGTGCTAGAGCTCACTAGGTATATTACTACTTGACTAGATAATACTTGCCTAGATAGTACTACTTGACTATTAATACTTGACTAGATATTACTACTCAACCACCACTTGGTCAGCAAATATTTCTCTGAAACTTAAATGGGATTTTTGTTAATCATTGCCATTTATTTTGCCCTTAGTTACTGATTATTGTTTTTCTTTAATAGTAGTATGAAGATATAAAGTCTCACTTTGTCCCTTACACACATTTATCTTAATTCCTTTCTTTCTGGTTAAATCTAAGGGTTAAAAGGAAATAAATAAAAATATGAGTCAGTCAACTTCATTAATTATATATGTGTGTGTGTGTGTGTGTGTGTGTGTGTGTGTGTATGTATGTGTATGAGAAACTGGGATTGAACATAGGGGTATTCTACCTCTGCACTGTACCCCCGGCACTTTTTATTTTTTTATTTTGAAACAGGGTCCTGCTAAGTTGCTGAGGGTCTCAGTTGCTAAGTATGGCCTTGAACCTGAGATTCTCCTGTCTCTGTCTCCTAGGTACTGGGATTATAGGTATACGCCATAGTGCCTGGCATAAAAATATATATTTTATTTGTGCTTTTTTGGTGAGTATTTGGGATATGTGAAGACATTGTTAATTTTTTTCTGAGACATTTATTTAGAAATTCCAAATCAGCAATAATCATTATAAAATTCAGGCAAAATAGCATTGTATATAAAAAGTAGGCTTTATTTTTGGGTGTCTAAATAATTTATAAGATAAATATACCATAATTTCTTTTCCACCTAGCAGAACAGTTTTGACCCAAAAGAAAAGGTTGTAAGTGCATGCCTCTCACAGGAAGTATTTGTGGAGAATTGATAGGGTAGTTTCTCATGTGTAGCGTGTAGGGGAGGCCTCCATTAAATAGAAACTGGACTAGGAGACCAAGGTGTTTTCATTTCCTTCCCTGCAGTTTCTAGACCTGAAAATAATGTTTGTTACTAGCATTAATTGGAGACAAAACCTCAGTTAGAGATTCAGTTTCAAGACATTCAAAGGTCATATAAATGCCTATGAGCTATTTCCTTGATATGATCAAGAGACACAAGAGAATGACCCAGGGCTTTGGGAAAATGCACCATGGATAGTAGAAAACACAGTTCTGCAGGCAGCAAGAGATGGTGGGTGAAGGGCTTTTTCTCTTCTTCGCTTACTGCAGGTGACCTAGCACAGGTAGAGTGAATTCTAATATGACTTCATGTGCTCAAGGCCTTTTGTATTTCACATATAGCAATGAGGAGTACATTCAGCCTCTTTCCTACAGAAGGAGCATTTTGAGACAGAATGTATGTGCTCCCAGGCTTGTGGGAGGCTGCTCAGTCACCTATGACTCACAGATCTAGCTTCTGGAATCTTTTCACGTTAATATTATAATACAGGGTGGTCCATTTTAAAGTTGCTCGTTGAAATTCACATTGGAATGTGCTCTAAATGGAGGATTAGGAACAGTGACAGAATGACTAATAATGAAAAAAAATTAGGAGACTGCAACAATTCACTCAGAATGTTGATGTTTAATTCATGTCCCTGGCTGCTTCATGATTCTTTCATATTTCATAAAGTTGAGTTACATGGGTGTGTCCCTTACAGCTGGGACCCCAAGCTAAACAAAGCACTATCCTCTTTTCATGGGGCCTGGGAAATGCTTCCTACCTGTTTTTATAATAATTCCATATAAGCCAGTTTCTAGATCTTTGCTCCTAATTATTGAATAATTATTTCAAATGCAAATCATACAAACATCAGCACAAGGGAGACCTTCTGTGAGGAGAGCAGCCACTGTGGTTTTAAGTGTTTATTTAATATTTTATATTAATGATTTAAATTTTAGTAATTATCTTGTCATTTACTTCCTGATAAGGGACTACATACCTAACATTGTGATTTTTTTAAATTTATTTTTGTTAGTAATAGTGAATTATCTGACATTAAATATTTAATTTAAAAAAGAATGTTTTTAGTTTTGGCTTAAAAAGATCTCTTCAGTAACTGTGTACATACATGAATTATGTCTCACAGCATATTTTTAGTTTACTGCAGTATGGCATAGAAGCTTCCATTGGATTTAGCTACATAATATGCTAACTTTTAAGTGAGACATTATTTTTCACCCAGTTGCCTAGGTTTTTATCAAACTTTTCAACTTTTAATGCATAAAAGGTTATATCATATTGTTACTGAAACTTCAACAAATGTTACATAATTTGAAAAATTAATAATTAAAATGTTGAGATTTCAACTAAGAAATTAAAAATGATTTGTTTCCCTGTATTTGGCATGTATATAAGCCCTTCACCAATGGTTCACATTCTTTGTAAAGGGTTATTTGATAATGCTAAAAATTATATTTTGTTGCCATTTGATAAACATAAGAATTCATTTTTACAATAAAATTTATTATGTATATTTGAGGTTTACAACTTGATGTTATAAAATATAAATATACATTAAAATAATTACCATAGTGAAACATATTAACTTTTCTATCTCACATAGTTCCATTTTTGTGTATGACAGAAATCTTAAACAGCTAAAATCTTATTTAAGAAAATCTAATTCAACACAATTTTATTAAATTTAGTCTACATTTGTTTATCAGATCTCTAAACTTGTTTATCCTGTGTATCTACTATTTTATAGCCTTTAATCTGCATCTCCCCATTTTTTCCTCCTACCCCATGGTAACTAGTGTCCTATTCTCTTTGTGTATTTGACCTCTTTTTAACATAAATTTATTCTTGGGGTTTTTTTTTTTTTTGGTGGTACTGGGGATTGAACCCAGGGATGCTCTACCACTGAGCTTCATCCCCAGCCCTTTTTATTTTATTTTGATATGGGGTCTTGCTAAGTTGCTCAGGCTGGCCTTGAACTTGCAATCCTCTTGCCTCAGACTCTTGAGTAATTGGAATTACAGATGTGCACCACTATGCCCAGCTAACGTAAATTTATTTTTAAACACATTTTTCTATTAATTTTATTGTGTTATTGGGGAAAAAGTTTGATTTTTTTTTTAAAAAAAGTAGTTTATGTTTTTGTTTATATTGAGCAGGTCAGGAAAGGAAGCTGGCTATAATTCCTATTCAAGAAGCAATGTTCTATTTGGAATGCTGGTTCAGTGTGTGCAGACAGTCAGAGGGGAACACGAGGGCAATGTATGTACAGCTCGGGCAAAGAGGGTCAAAGAGAACCGCGTTCTGTGGGGACAAAAAGGTTGAAGGCAATTATATTGCAATCTATTTTCTGAACTGGAAAAATATTTACTATTTCATTTTCAAAGGATTCATTCCTATTTCTCTAGATCCCTGTACATAATGATAAAAAGTAACAAGATTAGAAGTTGACTAACCTGGCAATATTCCTTTCTGATGGTCTTGAGAAAAAGGGTTATTGTCTTTCTCATTTGCAAGTTAATATATGTGCGTTGACAGCTTTTTGATTATTAAGTAAACTCTGTCTCAGAACAGCTGTCAGATAAATTACACTATGGGCTGCATTCAAAAGAGTGTCACGAGAATCACTCTGGACCCTGGCTTATATATTCCTACATTTGTTTGTATATTTGAACCTGCATCATGAAAACAATGAAGGCCAGTCATGTTTTCCCATTGATGTCAGAGAACTTAATGTTGCTTTTAGAATATTTTGTACTCAGAAACACATCAAGGCTGACTCTACATTTAACCTGTGACTTTATGTCAAATATGTGTGCATGCCATGAATGTAAGTCAATTGTTGTGGATTTAATGTATAACACTGACCACAGTGTCGTTTTATGTTAATAAAAGCAGTATAATTTCTGGTGCAAATAAAATAAGTCATGCTTGTTTACTTTTATGATTCTGATGAAAACTTAAAAGAACAATTATAGGATTTAAGGATTCATGTGCACATTTCCACAGGTTTTGCTTTTTTTGTACTGGGGATTGAACCCAGGGGCATTCTACTTCCGAGCTACACCCCCAGCCTTTTAATTTTTTATTTTGAAACGGGGGTCTCACTACATTGCTGAGAGTCTTGCTAACTTGTTAAGGCTGGTCTTGAACTTTCGATCCTCTTGTTTCAACCTCTCAATTACTGGGATTACAGATATGTGCCACCACATCTAGCTCCACAGAGAATTTTAAAGGAAGAAAATACCAGTTTTCTCAATATTTACATCTTTATTTTCTCGCTATAACAAACTTTTCTCTTGTTGTGTAAAATTAAGACTTCAATAACCGGGCGTGGTGGCTCATGCTTGTAATCCTAGTACTTGGGAGGCTGAGACCAGAGGATCACAGGTTCGCAGCCAGCCTCAGCTACTTAGTGAGGCCTCCGCAACTTAGTGAGACCCTGTTTCAAAATAAAGAATAAAAATAGGGCTGGGGGTGTAGCTCGGAGGTAGAATGCCCCTGGGTTCCATCCCCGGCACTGCAAAAAAAAAAAAAAAAGACTTCTATAAATAGCATTTTTGTCTCTTTAAATCTGTGAAACTGACTTTGAACCCAGGACTATTACATATAATATATAAAATAGAAAACAAGAAGTATTTCTAAGTTATGATGACAGGAGAGTTGAGGGTTATCTAGAAGTTTAGCAATGAGACCTAAACTGTGTTGTGGATCACTGTATTAATTAGCATTGATTAAGGTAATTACAGTTCATTATCTTCTAAGGGCAAACTGCTCTGCCCCTTACCAACTGTGACTTTAGGCAAGTAACTTAACCTCTTTATGCCTCAGTTTATTTGTAAAGTAGGATCTAAAATCTACCTCTATAGATTTTTGTGAGAATTAAGGAATTTGTTTATATAGCATGTTTATATTACCTTCTGGCACTTACACGCTCAATGGATAATATCCATTGTTTATTGAGCATCTACTATACATTCAGAACAACAAGAGATATTCTTGGAATACAGAACCCTAAGTGATGGCTCATCTGTTCAGGAAAGTTAAATATTGTTGGAGAAATAGCACTAACAGAAGATAGTATAATATATGTGACACTTGGTAGGACAGGCTATTCATTCTAATTTTCTTAGAAAATTAGAGAAAGAGATTTATGAGACTTGGAGAACTTTGATGGACCAGAAGAGGGACCTGAAGCACAGACTTGAAGGCTGATTTTTGAGAGCTGAAGAGACTTAAGAAAGGTGATTTCAAACTGGAGGAAACATGATTAAAGAACCTAACACACCTGACATGTTTGTGAAGCAGTGAGACCAGCTTGGACTGGTGATGCTGATCTATGTGGGAAGTAGATTGGCCATTTAGGTCAAAACCCCAATATTATAAACATCTGAGTATTTTGCAATATTGGAAATATTATAATTGCTCAGATAATAATTGAGAAAAAAGGAAATGAGGAAATTTTATCGTGCTCTTAAATAATGTTTACATGCTTGAATTAGGCTAAAATAAATTTTGTGAACAATTTGCTGTGACAGAGAAAAATTACAGATGAATGATGAAAGAGAAGGTCTTCAATAAAATGAATGGAGGTTTTGTAATGAGCAATTAGAAATTCAGCTCATTTGGTTCATAGAAATACCAGTAGCAGATTGTGTGGCCATGTGGGACACCTCAGTTGGTACCCGGCCACACGGGAACTGTGCTGGAGTTTGTAACTAACTGTGATGTGGATGGATTAAAAAAAAACAGTCTCAGGCCGTAGGGAGCAAATCCCACATAGGAGAATACTCGCTGCTCTAGCTGATCTGTGAAACTCGTTTAATACCAGCCTTAAAGTATACTACTTATCTGTTTGGAAGATGGTAGCAAATTGCTACAGCTGAGATAGAAAATATTATCTAGACAATTTTAAAATGTTTGGATAAAACAAAAACCAATCCAAAATGATGGGAAAATTACATTTCATAAAGAAAGTTTGCTTTTGAGAACTGTGAATATGATTATTTACAGAGTGAATTAAGTACACACACACGCACACACACATACACGCACACACGCACGCGCAGGAAAAGGCCAACAGAAAATGAGGGCAGAGAAACATGAACAGCTTAAGAATCAGATTTTGGTAAAAAAATATTTTCTGTACTCTCAGGTGCTTTACCTCTCCACTCTGATTAGCAGGATCATGTCCCTTTCTGCATTTCCCAGGATTACTCTAGATAAAAACAGAGTACTAAAGCATTTCATAAGTCGAAATAGCGTTCTAAAAACAGAGCAGCAGTGTTGTTGAAAATGGTTTAAATTGAGAATAATTTCAGGAATTAACATTCCTGGCATGACACCCATCTCACACACAATCCTATGATGTAATGTAGGTACCAAGCTTTCTATTTACAACACACACACACACACATACACACTCACACTCACACACACTCACACATGCAGTATTCCACTATATTGAAATACATATTTAGCAAACATGCATGTCTAGGTTATCTATGTCTTTGACTTATGTTATTTTTACTAAGCTAAAGGAACACTGAGTGGTATTATATAACAAAAATAGGAGCAGTTTGGCTTGGCTAGAATATTTATAGCAAGTGGAACACTTGACTTTTGAAATATATGATCTTATTACTTCAAATTTATGAATAAGCTTTTTATATACCAGTACAATTGAAATGGTCAATTTGCTAGATCTTTTAATATTTTAATTTTTTCCAAGCTCTACAAGGTATAACTATGTCTTTTATTCCCTTTGGTTAAAAATAAGATTATTTCCTAAAAATAGTGGCCTGGGCAGAGAATTGCCTTTAGGACAAGGCCCCAAGTGGTATGACTTCTCACTCTTCCATGTCCTTCCTATTCATTCCGTGCTGTCACAAGCCCTCCTTCTCTTTACTCCATTGTGTAGCTCCCATTCTTCCTTTGTCTCTATGATAATTGCTAGTGGAATAAGTTGAGAAGGACTGGGAAGAAAGATATCTATTTTACAAATAGCAGTAGTTTTATACATACTATTCTTTTTTCCAACAGGACAAATCCACATCAAATATAGGAAGGAGGGACAGTTAATTTTGGGTAGGGCCTATTATAACAATTCTTAGCTATCACTCTGACTCCATTGTTCAAACCAGACAAATTCTCTCTTTAGCTTTGCTTTTAAAACAATTAAATAGGTAACTGTGAAGACTTGACACTTTGTACTCAACTGTTACACTTTGCAATAAATTAAAGGGGTGTAATTTGTGCTTTTCTGAATTTGATGTTCCTCAAATGCATACAAAATGAAATGGATTACCATCTTTCCTTTTTTGCTTTTTAAAAATAGTTTTCTGAACTATGCATTACTTTTTTTTGAAAGCAGTATTACAGACAAGTCCAACCTTAAAAGGAACAATATCTATTGAAGGGAAAGTTTTTATTTTTTCTCTCTCAAATTTACTGAAAACATGAATATTTAATGTGTATTTTAGAATTTTGGATATGTCTGTACAATAACATGAAGTAGACAACATAAGTTTATTTCAATTATTCAATAAAATGTTTGCCTCAGTTTGTAGCAATATCTCAGTGAAAGCTTCAAATTACTTTCAATCTGTAGAAAGATGCTGAGATACTATTATCTAACAGGATTAGAGGGGGGGAGAAGATGAAGAAATTTATGAACGTGGATGACATTGGGCAAGATGGTTTGCCAACAAGAAGAAAGGATACAGGGTTTGTATTGTGAGGCGGGAAGATGTTGAATTCGGTTTCATATATCTTTGGAAAGGAATGGTGACACATCACAGTAGAGTGAACAAATGGTAGTTGAGGTAGAATCGGAACTCACATTTAGGGATTATAATGGTAAAGGGGATAGATGAAGCATGAGATTTTGAAGAAGTACAAATGAAAGGAGGAAGGAGAAAGGTAGATAGAATGAAAGAAGGATGTTAAGAAATGGCTGTGTTTGGCTTTAGGAAAATGAAAATGAGTCAGATGGTAACGGTATAGAAAAGAGATCAAGAAATTGGGTCATAGGAGCTATAGACAGATAGGATTTCAAGAGGCCAGTGGAGGCCAGCAGGGCACATGGGTAGGAAAGGGGTAAGAAACAGTCCTGCTGTATACATGCCTTGACTGCATACCCAATCTCTAGAGCTTCTCATTGTTTTCCTCTGCATACACCATCCATTATTCTTACTTTTCTGACTTCCTATCATGCTTACAACTTGTCTATAACATTGGAGCCTCTGGTACCACCTGAGACTTGAAGCCAAAGAACATACATTTCCAATAAGGAGGGTTAAATGCTCTTGGCATCACCAGCATGAAAGTCCAATGTGTTTTCTCATGGAAACAACACAACAGTCAAGTTGTGTTGTTCATCTATAACCAGATATTCATGGGCTCAATAAATTTGATCTGTCCAGAGAGATATCTATTCCTTTCCTCCCTCCCTTCCTTCCTGAACCTGGGGCATTCTACCTATGATCTATACCTTCAGCCCATTTTATTTTTGAAACAGGATCTCACTAAGTTGCTGAGGGTCTCCTTAAGTTGCCTAAACCTGTGATCTTCCTCTGTCAGCCTCCCAAATACTGGGATTGTCGTACCACACCTCGCTATATGTTGATTTCTCAGCCTTAAACTTTCTGAGAGCAGTCTGTTTTATTTCACAATGATTTTTAGAAATGTATCCTTTTAAAATACATGTATATTGTTTCATGTGATTTAAAATGAGATCTTTTTATGCAGGCCACTGTCTTCCCTTAGTTTCTTCAGTATATTCTTTTTATACGGCTGTTAGACTAAAAGTAAAAAAAAATGATTTGAAATTTGGTAATACAGTATTTTCACAGAAATACGATTATAGGATTCCTTGGTTTCACAGAAAAAGGGTTTAGAAAACAAGCATTGTTTATGAATATATTATAACCTTTGAATGAATGTTTTAGTAGTCTTTTTCACTTAGAATCAGTAGAGATCGTGAACTTGTCTGGACCTTCGATTCACTTTTCCTTGTCCTCCATTCCCACCCACTGTTGTGTGCTCCACATTTGTCTGAGTGCCTTTTTTCCCCTCTAATCTTATTCTCTCCTACCTAGTAATGGTAAGACATTCACACAGCCATGCTGATTACTACCAACAGAAACTGATGACCTCCAGTATAGTGCAAATCCTTAAATACTCTCCAGTCACTCTTTTTAAGCCTCCAGCTTTCTTTTCTACTTCCTACCTTAATACCTGCTGGCTAGCTCTGAACAGATCACTCTTCCTCCTGTATTACCAAGGATATAGAGACCAATAAAGTAGAACTATCTCAACTTTTTTCTCCAGTTGTTCTAGTTATAGCCATTTATCTGAAAAGTTTTCCTCCTCCTTCTATGTCCATAGAAGAAGTATTCTTTTCTCTTCTAGCCATGTGTTAGGTTTTTCCTTTGTTTTGCTAATTTCTTTTATTATTTATTATTGGTGTATTGTAACTATACATCATAATGAGGATCAGCGTGATAGAAACATGCACACAGCACTCGGTGTGTTTCCCTCCACATCCCACCCTGCTCTTTCACCTTCCCATGTATAATATTGAAATTGGTATTGATCATATATGAACATAGGACTATTTGAACTGTTTCCATCATAAAATCTCCCCTTTTACATCTCCACCTCCTCCCTCAAATCCCCTTCCACTATTCTGCTAGTATTTCCCCTTAATTATCCCAAGTCTCTTTTGTTTCCCAGTTTTTCTTTAGCTTCCACACATGAGAGAAAACATGACCCTTTACTTTCTGAGACTGGCTAATCTCATTCAGCATAATATTCTCTAGTTCCATCCATTTTCTTGCAAATGACCTAATTTTGTTCTCTTAATGGCTGAATAAAATAACATTGTGTGTATATACCATAGTTTTCTAATCCATTCATCTGTTGACAGACATAGGCTGGTTCCATAGTTTGGCTACCATGAATTGTGCATCTATAAACATGGATATGCATGTGTCACTACAATATTCTTACTTCAGTTCCTTTGGAAAGATACCTAGGAGTGGTATAGCTGTGTCATATGTGGTTCCATTCCCAGTCTTTTGAGGAACCTCCACACTGATCTCGATAGCAGCTGTACTAGTTTGCATTCCCACCAACAGTGTATAAGAGTTCCTATTTCTCTGTATCCTCACCAGCATTTACTATTGTTTGTATTCTTGATGATTGCCATTCTAATGGGAGTTCCATGGAATCTCAGTGTCGGTTTGATTTGCACTTCCCTGATTGCTAATGATGTTGAGCATTTTTTCAATCATACTGGCCATTTGTATTTCTTTCTTCTGAGAAGTGTCTATTCAGTTCTTAATTCATCTCTTATTTCTACCCGCTCATATTTGGGGGATAGCAGGGGAACAAGAAAAGCCTAAGGAATGTAGTGGCTTCTGAAAGGCTTTGCTTTGTCCCAGGGGAGAAAAGATTGCTTTCCTCATGTATTGCAAGGTTCATGTCTGGTACCCCTATTAAAAAATACAGATTAACTAGAGAAAAGCATATAAATTAATTGAATATAATAAAGCTTTTAAGTGACATAGGGGTCTTCAGAAAATGAACACACTAACACCCAAGGACAGCTATGTATTTTAATGGACAGTATTGTGGAAATATAATTTGTGGGCAAAAGGATATGATCCAGTGGTGATAACCTAGGGGGAACCCAACCAGGCCTGTTTGTTCAGATTCTTTGTGACTTTTCTGTGTGACATTTCTTCCCTTTGGATTTAGGGCAGGATGTCCATCACCTGATTCTTCAGGAGAGAAAGGAGAGAGAAGGTCAGAGAGACCTTTCTACTTTTGCTGTTTTGTCAAATGCCAACATGCCCTATTTTGGGGTAGCATTTTCTGTACCCCATATCTGTCAATAAATTATATATTCTCCCTTGACTTTTTGATGTCTCCTTCTCTACTTGTCTTTCTTTTTTCACATGGGAACAGTTCCTTTCCACTTTCTACCTTAATGTCTTCTCTCTCTTAACAGATGATTCTTTCTCCTTTACTGCAGAGGGAACAAAGACCAATAAAGCAGAACTATCTCAACAACTTATGAATAAACTCATAATGACAAAACAGAAAGAAGGCCCAACTCCTCATTCCTCGTTACTTTCCAGTTTCCTGTTTCTCTTAGTGGATAAGGGTCTCTCATTTTATTTGGTGACTTTGTAGTTCCTTCCTCTTTGGAAACATTTTTTTTTTTTTTTTTGCCTTTGGCTTCTGTAATGCCACTATAATTTTTTTCTTTTTGTACTAGTGATTGAGCCCGGAAACATTTTACCTCCAAGCTACATCCCCAACCCTTTTCATTTTTTATTTTGAAAAGTTCTCACGGAGTTACTGAGGGTCTCCCTAAGTTGCTGAGGCTAGGCTACACCCCCAGCCCTATTTTTTATTCTTTATTTTGAAACAGGGTCTCACTAAGTTGCGGAGGGCCTCACTAAGTAGCTTAAACCCGGATCCTCCGGTCTTAGCCTCCCAAGTACTGGGATTGTAACCATGTGCTACCATGCCCGGCAACCCAAGATCCTTCTGTCTCAGCTTCCCACATACTGGGATTACAGGCATGCACCACCACGCCCGGTTGTAGTACCACTGTTCTCAGTTCCTCTCTCTTGCCACTACTTGGATTCCTCTGCTCATTCTTTAAATGTTTTTTTCTGGAGTTTTAACTACTGTTTAATTTCTTCCTCCTTCTGTCTACTTCCTTTGGAAGATTTACCTATGTCCTTTATATACATTGTAACGCCAAATCTTTAAGTTCCCTTCTAGAAACTTCCCTTCTAGAGCTCTGAACCCTTGTACATTCAATTGCCTATTGTCTTTAAAAAGCACCTTTAATTGAATAAATAAAAACAAACTCATATGGTCTGGGGTGTAGCTCAGTGGTAGAGCACTTGCCTAAGCATGTGCAAGGGTCTGGGTTCAGTCCCCAGCATGGCAAACAAATAAAACTCATCAGTGTCCCTCTGAATTTTGCTTCTTCCATACTGTCTATATCAAAACACCCTATCACAAATCTGAGGAACTCCCTGAAACATTTGCCAACTCTATATCCCATTCACTTTCTGTATCCGACACTGCATGAAATCTTGTCCATACTTGAGAATTTCTGATGGGCTGATTGCTCCTGTTGTACTTCCCTCCATTTCCTATCCCCCTTTCACCACCATGGAGTTACTTGGAGGCTTCCTTATTTCTTATCTATCTCTAAATTAGACCCTCCCTTCTCCCTTTCTGTTCTCTCACTAAGCCATTATCCCTGGGAACTTTGTTTTATCATGTTCATAAACACATACTTGATCTTGTTACTCTCTGGAATCCCATTTTTTTAATACTATCCCTCCATTATTTTGAGGATGCAATCAATGTTTCAGAAGGTTAAGAATTTAATAAAGATGTCCTGGCCCAACTTTTTTATTTTGAAACAGGGTCTTGCTAAGTTGCTGAGTCTGGCCTCCAACTTGTAATCCTCCCATCTCAGCCTCTTTGGTACTGAGATTACATTACAGGCATGCACAGCCACACCTGGTTTATCAGACTTATTTTTAACCCCAACTTAACCGGTATCTTTTAGTATCTTCTCCAACTGAAGCTAGTACTTGTTGAATGGGTTAATAAAGAGCAAAGAACAAATTCTTCCGAGTTGAGTGCTATGTTTCTTTCTTATTACATGAAAATGCTATAACCTCTGTAATTTCCCCCAAATTTTAATAGTACTATCTGGATAAGTTTAATAAAATATTGCTTAGTGAATATATATATATATATATATATATATATATATGCTTGACAATTTATCAAGTAAGAAAAAATTGATACGATTCATATGAGTATTTTTTCTTTTGCAATTTTCCGTTTCATAGTGAAAAGTAGAGTGCCTATGTAATATTTTAGGCAAACCAAGTAATACCTCATACCTATGAAAATTAATTCTTGATAATCTAAAGTCTTCTTGACAGCTTGTCAGTGGGGTGGAGAAGACTGGACGGGTCCTGAATTGTTTTTCAGCCCCCAAAAGGTTCATTTCAATGAACATTGTTAGTGACAGTGCCCAAAGGTCTCAAGGTAGAAGGTATGTTTTGGATTAGTTTAGCATAAATCAGAATTCAATCATGAATTAAGTTCCTTTCTTTCTTTTTTTTTTTTGCGGTACCGGGGATTGAACGCAGGGGTGTTCTACCTCCGCGCTACACCCCCGGCCCTATTTTTTATACTTTATTTTGAAACCGGGTCTCATGAAGTTGCGGAGGGCCTCACTAAGGAGAGAGAGAGAGACAGGGAGAGAGAGAGAGAGCTGAGGCTGGCCGCGAACCCGGATCCTCCGGTCTCCGCCTCCCAAAGTACTGGGATTACAAGTGTGCGCCACCACGCCCGGCCTAGTTCCTTTCTTTACATATATATGCACACGCACACGCGCACACACACACACACACACACACACACACACATATATATATATATATATATGCACATACATACACATACTTTATATATACTTTATCTCTCAGTTTCCCAGCTACCGGGATGTATAACTCTTTTTACTATTTGTCAGCATCAGGAACTTATTTGAGAAGAAATGATTCAGTGTCTCTAGGTTCTAGGACTTACTCAGTAGCTGCTCAGAGCCATGAGATAGTCTGATCTGAATTAGAAAATAGTGCCAGTGTTCTTTGCTCCTACCTATACCACATCGTAAATTTTTGTGCTCACTGTAAAAATGGGGCACAATTATATTTATCTGATAACAGTATTAAGGATATTGATTGGTTAGTGCTTATAATGTTGTTGAAATATATATGCCAGTTCATAAATAGTACAAACTGTAATACCAGAATCACATTATGTGCACCATTCATTTTAATAGTTCTATAAATTTCTATTTTATTTTGCTTCTTGATATTCATTTACCTTTTCTTGTCCTGTTTATACAGCATAGTTCAATAAATGTTCCTTGTTTTTATTTGTGCTAAAGTGTTCCTATTTTTAATTTATTTTATTTACCAACTAGTTTGTTTCACACATAAATCATGTCTGTGTTTTTCTCTAGAGCACTTCATCCTTTTTTATGACTTTCAGTTTTCTTTCTTCCTCTTTAAGTTTGTCAGCTCATTATTCCTTTATATTTTCACCTAAACCTCATTTAAATCCCTTTCCAATGTTATGTTTTTATTACACATTAATTTTTATTATATTACATTTATAGTTATCTGAAAAAAATTGGTGACCATGATATACTAATGGAATTCTTCTCTAATATCTAAGGAAGACACATATAAGTTTCCATGATACAAATCATACATGTATAGAGAAAAGTTAAAATTCAAATATAGACCATCTCCTATTGTTCTTACTAGGTTACTAATGTTTCTTAATATTTGCCTGGAGAGAAAAGAATACATGCTTTTTGAGTGTGTGTGTGTGTGTGTGTGTGTGTGGTGCTAGGGATTGAACCCAGGGCCACATGTATGCCAGGAAGGCACTCTCCTACCAAGCTTCATCTCCAGTTCTTTTATTTTTATTTTTGAGACAGAGTCTTGCTAAGTTGTCCAGGCAGGCCTTGAGATTCTCCTGCCTCAGATCCCCAAGTAGCTAGGATTTAAGGTGTGTGCCACCACTTCCAACAAAAATGCATACTTTAGATCTACATTATGAGGATTAAAAAATGAAAGAGATGAAGGAATTCAAAATTAAATTGTATTGATTTGAATGAGGAAAATTATGTGTTATATGGTGATGTTTCTAATGCTAGGAAAAATGAGATAGAACATGGATTTAGGTTTTTCTAAAATGTCCTGATATTCATAATTCATATTTTTTTATGTTCTTATTGGTGCATTGTAGTCTCACATCACAATGAGCATCAGTTTGGTGTTAACATACATGCACACAGCTCTTGGTGTCCCTCTCCCCGCCTCCCCCCCACATGTAGAGATGTTTGTTCCATTACTTTAAATAATGTACCTGAAGAAGATTGGACTTAAATCTTTTTATCATAAGTTTAATGATCAAAACCATTGACTTAAAATTTAAGGTTTGATTCAGTAATTTCAAGCTTAAAAGTCTGGGGAGATAAACTGCTTTTAAAATGTTGTCTAAGATACTTATTGCAGTGTAATTCATAGTGCTTAAAAGCTGATGATGTTCTTTTATAAAGGGGGAATGGTTAAGTATAGTATGAAATGCGGAGATAATGGAATATTAAGTGCCCATTAAAAGGAAATATTTACAAAATATTTATAATGGTATGTTGAAGTATTTATCATAGAATATAAAGGAAATGACCTTGCAGAAGAAATTTGAAAGACTGAAAGGGAATATGTCAAGATGCTAAGAGTGGTTATCCCTGGATGGCGGAATTACTTTTGCATTTTTCTCTTTCTATTATATTCAGAGAACTTCTTAGCTAAAATATAAATTTTGTAGTGTAGAATGTTCCATTTAGTAACTATTTCTATGGAATATTAATAAAAATAAGAAAATGTATACCCTCAGATTGCACAAGACATCCTTGTCATTTTTCTCTATTTGCTTAGCATATATTTTAGCATCCTAAATATGTGTACATAAAGGTTGAATGCTTTTAGGATTTGAAGGAGGAATGGGAGGGTGGACATGGTGGGAGGGTAGGAAGGAAAAGAAAGATTTAAAGATTAAAGATTTAATGAAGTATCTGAAGCATAGATATAAAATATCAGCATATGGTCTTTAGTTGCCAGATTCTGACAAAACATCTCTTCTTCTTTCTGATTTCTGTGCAGTATCAAGTCATGGGTGGATAAGATGCAAGAAGACCTTGTCACATTAGCAAAAACAGCAAGTGGAGTCAATCAGCTTGTTGATGTGAGTAAAATCCACCAAGGAAACTTGTTAATCTTTTGTTTAATTTGAATGTACTTCTATCTTCCAGAAAAGTGTGTATCTATATTACAGATGCAATAGGATTTCTCATGTGGATCTGGTAGTGAAATTCTGAGAGAAAGAAACTTTCTTGCCACACTTTATAGTTTTCATACAGCCTTCACTTAGTCTCTGTGCTGTGCATCCTCCCCCCAAATTCAGACTCAAGTGTCAGGTACTTTTCACCATTATGTTTCCATTCTTCAGAAAATACTTTAGAATTTCTCATATAGTGGTGACTTCAAGTCCTGCAATGGTTTCTTTTGAATATCCTCAGTGGGAATACATCTTCATTCTTTGAGGGTAGGTTTTATTTTTAAAAATATTTGAAATGTTTTTGTAGCTTTGTCTAGAGAATTGAAGGAGACCCTGAGATCAGGGTAATACAGCCTTTGGTGCAAGAACTGGAGAGACTACTAAAGGTGATTTTTCTTATGATTTCTGAACTGGCTGTGAAAGTCACTTTAAAATGATGTTTGAAAATGACAGGAATGGGTAATATAAGTTTGTAACACAAATATATATATATATGCATATGTATATATATATATTTGTATGGCATTTTTAACAGATTATTTTCCTTGGGTAAAAGCATTTATGTATATATTCTGTAAAATTTATTACAAGTTAAGTATCATGTCTTTCTGGTCTTACTACTTCCATTTCAGTATAAATATCTGATGGAACAATTTGAAAGTCCTCTCATATTGTGTGATGCAATGACACCTTTTATATTCTAAAATGTGCTGGGTTAATTAGGTGAAGCAGTATAAAAGGAGTCTCATGTATGATTCATGAATATAAATGCTTGAGATCTGAGCTGTTTAGGATTTCAGATCTTTTTGAATTTTGGAACATCTGCATCTATGTGATTCAAAAATTTGGGATTAGGGCCTATTTCATGTATGTTTTACATACAACTTATATAGTCAGCCTGAAGGTAATTTTAGACAGTAATTTTAGTGCACTTGTGTTTTGATTGCAACCCATCGCATGGGGCCAGGTGTGGGATTCTCTACTTATGGAGTCATCCCAGGTAATCAGAAAGTTTCAGATTTTGGGCCATTTTGGATTTCACATTTTCAAATTAGGAATGCTCATCTTGTATATAAACATTCATCTCTGGGAGAAACTGGAATATATAGTTAACTTATGTACTAGTTAAAATTCATAAAGAAACCTTGTTAAGCAGTTACTTCAAAAATTTATTCTAGAATCTCTATAAAACAGTGATTGGCTTTAAACCAAGAGTGTGTTGAGCAGGCCTAAGATTAGGTTATATGTGTTTAGACTTGGGTCCCATCCTCAAGATATCTCATTATGTGTGTGCAAATAGTCCCAATTTGAAGAACTCTGAAATCCAAAGCACTTCTGGTCCCAATCATTTTGGATAAGGGATACTTAACCTGTATCTATGAGATAGGGAACATATTTTGAATGAGAGGTGTTTCTTGTGAATACCAGTGATCAGATTCAATTCTTTTTTTTTTTTTTGCGGTACTGGGATTGAACCCAGAGGCATTCTACCTTCGAGCTACACCCCAGTCCTATTTTTTTATTCTTTACTTTGAAACCGGGTCTCACTAAGTTGCGGAGGGCCTCACTAAGTAGCTGAGGCTGGCCACGAATCCGGATCCTCCAGTCTCAGCCTCCCAAAGAACTGGGATTACAAGCGTGCGCCACCACGCCCGGCTCAAGATTCAATTCTTATCGACACTCACTGAGCACATAGTCAGTCCCAGGCATGTGCAGGCTACCTAGAAACTGTTCCTCTCCTCAGAGAACCGATGCTACTGATCAAACATCTCCATTGCTGGGGGTGCAAAGATGCCTAAAAGCTACTGTGAGCTGACACTATAGATCTGCACTAATTCTTTTGGGGCAAATATGTTAGAATGTGGAAGTGTGTAGGATAGTGATAGGGTTTGTGGAAGTTCCAGCAAATATTATTTGTTAATTTTTATTTAAATGCCATTTAAATTGACTGAGGATGAAGATTTTGTTCAACCACAATGAGAAAAAAAAAGACAAATGACAGATTCTGGTTTTAAGTTATATGAGTCTTTTTTGACATATTAAGATTAAAAATAAGCTTTTCTTGGGAGCCTCTCCCTCTCTCCTGCAGTGAGTTTCTGGCCTCAAAAACCACTTGCTTGGCTGACCTCATTGTTACTTTCAGTATTACTATGGGAAACTTCTCTTGCTGACTGTTTTTTTGCAATAAATCATTAACCAGAAAAATGTCTCACCTATTTTCCATTATGCTTTATGAAGCATAGATAACTTTAGGCTATATATATTGGTGAATTAGTCACATTATTTGAATTATAATAACAAAGTAGAATGAAAGTCCCCTTAATTTTTTGTTTATGAGACACATACCTCAATACAATGACATAAAAATTATAAATAAATGTTGTATGTTATGTAACCTCTGTGTGTATGTGTGTGTGTGTGTGTGTGTGTGTGTGTGTGTATACATGTGTACACATGCATGTATTAGAAATTGAGCAGAATTCACTGCTGGAAAAATAATTCAGGTATTAGTGTACATGAACAGTGTCCTTTTATAAGATACATGAGTCCATTATGCCTCATTTCCTACAGAGAAGATCCATGATGTGGGCAAAAGGAGTCCGTTTTTTAGCTATGGGAACTTAACGTAAAAATATGTGAAAGGATGCTGGACTTGAGGGTGAACTTTGAACTGAGGTTGGGGTCATTGTTTTGGGTTTTGTTTGATTCTGTTTGCAGTTTTGGGGATCAAACTCAGGGCCTCATGAATGATAGGCCCGACCACTTAGCTATACAGATTGGGGTGTTGGATGCATGGTGAGGACCAGAAGTTGAATATAGAGAGGAATTTAGTAGGTTCCTGGACAGAAAGTCAACATTATGGAGCTGATGCTTCTTCTCAAATTAACGAATGTAATTATTTTTACTGGCTTCACAGGTACAACTAGCTTTTTACATGAAGGCCAAGAACCAGTGTAATGAGCTATATTGCTAAAATAATACTGTCAAGGGGCCCTGTCTGGGGCCAGTTATGGTTGCAGGGAGGTTGAAGAGCGCACGCAGTCACCATCCAGAGGAGAACAACAGCAGCTTTATTTTACAGACACGTCCCTTATATAGGGTTCCAGGCAAAATGGTGCATGTCCACACCAGTGTGATGTGTGCATGCATGTTATGTTATGCCTAGTCATATTTATGTAACTATATATACATCTGTGGCTACATGAGAAGTGCACACATCTGCAGCTGCGTGGGATGAGTGGGGTCATGTCCTCATCACAGGCCTGTACCTCCTCTGGGCCCCCACACACCACCCCCTACAGGGTGGCAGTACGTGACCTGACCCAGAGAGCATTACATTGGGCCCAAATACCACAACAACAATAAAGTGCGACAAGTAACTATTAACCCTCCAGCCACACAGGAAAGGATAGTCACTACCCATCTCCAGGAGGAGCCCAGTGAGTTCCACCAGGTTGTAAGCGGATCTTCCCGTAAGGCCTGAATAGCCTGTACCTCTGCATCCATCTCCTTTAAGGCTTTCTGTACCTCCTGCTGCCAGTGGTCTGGAATGTATACAAAGCATTCTACATGATGAAGAACACACCTTCCACCCTGGGCAGCAGTGAGCATGTCTAATGCTATTCTATTCTGTAAAATCACCTTCCGCATCTGGGTGGTTTCGTCCATTAAAAGGGAAAGAGCCCGATGGGATATATTTAAAGCTTCTGCAACATGTTGGGCTAAGGCTTCTACCTGTAGCTCTAGATCTATAGTACCACTCCCTGGAATAAACAAGGCTAAAGGGTAAAACCACTACACAGCCTGGCGCATATGGTGCCAACAGTGATATATGGGGTCGAAATTATTAGGCTTATGAGGAAGAGTTGGGAGTATTGGTCCCTTATGTATGGCCCTCCCCAGCTACACCTTCCTGTCGAGTGGGCAGGGAAGTACAGCCAGCTATAATGTCCTCAAACACAGAGATAGCCATCTGGGAGAAAATCAGTGGGCTTGGTCCTATTAGTTTCCACCCATTCCATCATCAGTTGATATCCAGTAAACAAATAATGTTCTGACATAGTTCTCCAGGGTGATGGCACCACAGCAAAGCACCCTGGGTAGGAGGTAAGGGGTTGGGAACATCTTCCACCGTATACAATGGACTAGGCCATAATCTTATGACTTGTGTACTTTTCAAAATTGTGCCTTCCACCCATGGGGGAAGCGTGACCTGTACCAGGCAGGGCCAGGCAGCTATCCAAGGGTCCAGTTGTAACTGGGCCTCTGTCCCAGACTCCATGGCTCCAGGAGTGCAACCCATGGCCTCTGAGACACCTGCATAGGCCAGGACCACTCCCAGACATCTTTCCACCCCGGGGCCAAGGATTTAGGTGCAGGGAGTAAGAGGGCTCCTTCTTTCACCTCTGATTATAACTGGTGTTCCTTAGAGCTTTCTGTTACCTTCAAAGTGGGGGGCATTCCTGCTGTTACCTTATCTAAGGGGGCCTGCCCAGTGTGGCGAGGTTGCTCTTTTAAAAGCCACACTGCCATGGGCACTTATGCCTGCTACCTCTTCCAATGAGGGGTCAAGGCCTTCAGCTTTTCTTTTAAGAGTCCCTTAAAGCATTCAATCATTCTGTCTGCTTGGGGTCAGTAGGGAACATGCAGCTGCCACTGTATGTCACTGTCCTCAGCCCAGGTCTGTACCTGTTGGCCTGTAAAATGAGGACCTCTGTCACTTGCCCCTACCACAGGTTGACCATAGGCTGCTGACAACTGTTCAAGGGCAGCTACAGTATGTCGCTGGTTGGCCTGCACTACAGGGTAGACAAAACCCAAATCTGTGACTGTCTCTAAGGCCATCAGAATATCCCGGGGACCCTGATTCATCGACAGTGGGCCAAAATAGTCAATCTGCCATTCCTGAAAAGGTTGAGTACTTCTGGGAACCAGTCTCATGGTTGTCGGAACCCTAGGTTTCTGTGGGTGGTGTTCTGCACTCCAAGGACACTGCCATCCAGCATCTTGTGCTTGAGGCAATCCCCACTGCTGGGCTATAATCCCCATGGTGTAGGCACCTATGTATCCTAGCTTCTTATGTAACCACAGTGCTACATAAGAGCACCACAGTGCTCCCGGGGTCGTCGGAGACCCTGAACTTTTGCTAAAGTGTCAGCAGCATCACTACCAGGGGCCTGCCAAAGCCTATGACCTGGTACATGATGCATAATAGCTCCTTCCTAGAGGCCCCGTTTCTGCAAGTTCTCCCACATATCTTGCCCCACAATGGGTGGTGCCCAATCAACCACATACAGAGGGGGTTGTCGCTCAGAAATGCACTGGCTCCAACAAAGCTGTCCCTTCCACAGAGGGACCTGGGGTGTCTTCTACTTTCATGGGTTCTGAGGGGGCTATTGCTTGGAACTATACTAGCCCCAGCAAAGTATGTAACTGTTCAGGCAAAGCGCTACCAGAAAACCGTGCTCATTGCTCTAAGTATACTCCCCACTTTGTCAGAGTGGGTGTTTGGGCTATCCCTGTCTGGGGGTGGGTCTGAGTCCAGGACCTCAGCCAACCTTCAATAGGGTAGGTGGTCTGCCCCATCACTGACCCAGTACCTGTAATGGATTCACAAGCTAAGACGCCATCATATAAGGCTGCTAACTGTTTTTCAATGACAGAGTAGTGCACCTCTGCTCCTTTCCATAGCTGTGACCAAAACCCAAACTGGAGTATTCCTACCCAGATACATCTCTGACCATTCTCAGTCGAGGATAGACTTATATCTTGTCTATTCCTGCTTTGGGTATCACCTTTGTCTTACCTGACTAGACAACTCCCAAGACTTTGACAGAATACCCAGGTCCCTGGAGTTTGTCTTCATTGGCAGCCCACCCCCATTCCTGGAGAGTGGCTTGGATGCCGCATGCAGTTGCTTCTAGTTCTGCGAGAGAAGTACAGGTTAACATAATGTCTTCAATATAATGGTACAACCACATAGCCTCAGGCTCTGCCAAGAGGCCAAACCCTGTGCCACTAGACTGTGGCACAAGGAGGGGCTATGCAGATATCCCTGGGGCAATACCAAAAAGGTCTATTGGTGCCCTTCCCAGGTAAACACAAATTGTTCTTGGCTTTCTGGAGTAATGTCAATGGAGAAAAAGGCATTTGCCAAGTCTACAACATAATGGAACTGTCCCAGTTCATGTGATAGATCATCCATAAGTTCTTAAATGTTGAGTACTGCTGCATGCAAGGGCGGTATCACTTTATTTAGCACCCAGTAGTCCACTGTCACGCACCAGGAACCATCAGGTTTTCGCACTGGCCACATGGTAGAGTTGAATGGGCTATGAATTCGGTGAATTACACATGCCTCTTGTAGCTTTAATATAATTTGTCCAATTTTCTAATCCCCCCCCGTAACTTGTACTGCTGTACATTCACAATCCTCATGGCTTGGGGGAGTTGGAGCATGATGGGGATGTCCTCTAGAGATAGTT
The DNA here is from genome assembly GCA_004027185.1 of Glis glis. Classification (NCBI taxonomy): domain Eukaryota; kingdom Metazoa; phylum Chordata; class Mammalia; order Rodentia; family Gliridae; genus Glis; species Glis glis. Next base: position 49,124 of record PVJS01001175.1, on the reverse strand, counting down.
TTTTATCACCCATACCTGTAGCCAGAATTTTCCAATAATTGTCTGCAGTCAATCCCTGTAACATGTCTACCCTCAGGATATACTCAGCTATGGGGGATATATATGCATCGTACTGCATAGGAGTTAAACATCAGATTCCAATGTCATGGGCACGTTGAACTGTAGTGAGATGCCTCCATAACCTCTATGGTGGCTCTAGGTTCCACAAACTTGTCTGGGTTGCCAAGACGATGGTGCTGTCTGCTCCTGTATCAACTAGTGCCAGGATGCATTGCACATTGTGGGGATACCAGTAAATAATCAGTTTTATATGCAGTCTCAGGTCAGCCAGTTCCCCCTCTAACCAGGTACCCCAGTCGAGTCTCTAGCTACTCCTCAGCCGCCGCCACCACTGTTGCAGTTCACACTTTGTTCTGTCCACTGGCATCCTGAATCGTCCCATGCTGCCCAACAGCCCCAACAACTGGTGCCTAGGCTCAAGAACCCTGGCAGGTGCCCTAAGCTAGCTCCTTGAGCCACAATGGGGCCCAACATGGCATTTGTAAAGCCTTCTGGACTTCTTTGGCTGGGGATGTACATCATCCCGATCCTTTTATGGGGTCCACGCCATCAGATACTCTGCTACTGGGAACAACAGGGAGGACGGGGGCCAGATCTCCTCCTCCCTGGGTTGTTCCTCCTGGGGCTGCTCCTCCAGAGGGGTACCGGGGCACTCACCTTATCCAGCTGACTATGCCAATTGTCAGGGGTCCCTGTCCAGGGCCAGCTACAGTTGAAGGGGAGGTTTCGGTGGTGAAATCCCCAGGGGGAAAATGTACATAGAAAAATGCCATCTGGAGAACAGCAGCAGCTTTATTTTACAGACCTGTCTCTTATATAGGGTTCTGGGCAAAATGGTGCACTTTCATGCCAGTGTGACGTGTGCATACATGTTATATTTTGCCTAGTCATATGTCTATAACTATATACACATCTGCTGCTGGGCAGGGTGAGTGGGGTCATATCCTCACTGCCGGCCTACTTTCTCTAGGTCTCTACAAATATGTTTGAAATTTTATGAGAATTGCTTTACAGGATCATTAAATAGTAGCCCAGGGAAAGTTGATAAATAGTATGAATAAATTCAACACTCTTACATTACAGGTGAGAGATTTTTGCCTGGGTTACTTGCCTCTCTTCTGTTCAAGATCAAGAGTGGCAAAGCTTAAGTAGTACTGTTGTCCCCTACGTGTTAGAATTTTAAAATATCACTTTTTGAATTTTCCCATTATCCAATCATTTGGAGGATACATGTATCCATCAGTTGTATGTACACATTCACAAAGTAGATGAAGTAATTGAGGGAAGAAAAAATAATGGGAAAGAAATTATAGTTTATGATTTTTTAATGCATATAATACATCACAACCTTTTAAAATTCAACTGAAAGACGTCATTTTTCTTCCCATTAATTAAAGCACTGTCCTTTGTGTACATTACCTCATGAATCCTCAGGAAAACCTTGTTCAGTGAGCATCATCATCCTCCATATGCATGAAGAAATTGTTTGCAAGGTTAAAATTTTGTTCTCTGTTACACAGCTACTAAATTGGATGCAACTCTGAAATGTAAAAAAAAAATTCTGTTGTGCTTTAGAATATATGTTAGTATTTTATATTTTTATACCCCTATTTGTATTTTGAGCAAGTAAGCAGATCTTCAACTAGGTACAAGGTTACTACACTGCTCTTTTTATAAAAGATATAAACTAGACACCAAAGCTCTGTCACCAACATTATCCACTCATGAACATTACCTTGTGAATTTCTTTCAAATAAAAAAGAGTGGAAGGAAATTCTAAGATCTAAATTTACATGCATAATTTAGACTTTCCATTCTTGTCAATGTGCAAAGAAATGGTTTTGTGTGTGCAGCCACTGAAATAATTGCTAAGAATGGTACAGAAAGTATATTTGCCATGATTTTTGTTTTCATGGACTTCCAATTGAAGAAAACACACTTAATATCTTTTTATAAAATACAGCATATCCTTTAAAAAATCTTTAAGACTATTATTCGTTGATGCTAACAATTATTACCTTTGTGATCTGGCCAAGATATTTAATGTCTGGGAGTTGTTGGGATGATGATACAATCCATATGAAATATTTATTGACACGTCATCAGAACCCCATGAATGTCATTCATTTGTTGCCTTATTTGGGTATATTGTATTATATTAGTTGGGGTACAGGCTGAACTGATATGACAGAGACAAGATGAGCATGTATTTTTCTCTAGAGGTGAGCAGTCCAGGGCTGCCAGGGCACTTCTGACTCTTTTGCATGTGGTTTTCATTCCTGGTTTAAGTTGATTCTCCAGTTCTCTTATTTCCCAACCAGTATATAAAGGGAAGGCAATTAGGGGAGCAGAGACCCAGTCTTTTAGTGGGTAAGACATTTTGTTCATGTTGCAGTGGTGAGAACTTCATTATCTGATCATATCCAACCAGAAAGGGCAATATCTGACATCATATATTCTAAAGTGGTGGGTACTATAGTAATGAGGATGTGCTTCAGGAAAAGATTTTCTGAAAATAAATTGATAAGTGTAAACTATTGTTTTGTTTTTTCTGTGTAATGCATTTCTGAATCTGCAAAATGTTACATTAAAAAGAAACAGAAGTCTGCAAATATGTCAGAAATCCTTAGTTGCTACATTTGACTGGCCCTGCCTTGGGGGACTATGAAATACAATAAAGTAAGCAAATTAAATTTACCTGGAAGACCTTTAGGACTTTCTTTTTTTTTTTTGCGGTACTGGGGATTGAACCCAGGGGCATGCTACCTCTGAGCTCCACCCCCAGCCCTATTTTTTTATTCTTTATTTTGAAACCGGGTCTCACTAAGTTATGGAGGGCCTCACTAAGTAGCTGAGGCTAGCTGCGAACCCGGATCCTCTGGTCTCATTTGAACCCGGATCCTAGGCCACCATGCCTGGCCTAGGACTTTCTCATAGGCTCTTCTTCATTAAGAAATTATCATTTGCACTTGGTCATTTAACCCTTTAGTAACTCTTTTACCTCCAAAAGGAAAACATTTGATATTAAGAAGCAGGAGCAAGACTGTATTTTGAAAGAGGTAAATCTTTTCCTTATTCCAAATAGACCTGTCTTCCCTGCAGGGGACAGGTCAGGGTGGCCTGGGGTGGGGTAAGGCCCTGAGGGACTTGCATGCAGTGAAGTGCCTGGGGTACAGAATTTGAGGAGGCACTTGCTCTGAGTTTCATCAATTTGCATGACCCCCAGAATGAGTAAGCAACTCCTTAGATTTTGTGCCCATGGCACCTCACTTGTTTCACCCTAGTCCTAGCCCTGGGGCCTAGGGACAGTAAAGGTCTTACTCACTCTCTGTCTTCTCCACTCCATTGTGGAGGCATAGAAATTTGCACTGTGTGCTCCTGATACTAATCCAAGCCTCTACATTTTCTTCTCTAGTTTATTTCTTCCATTATCCATTTTCAGATACCTCTTAGGGCTTTTCCTGATGGTTTGTAAAACTTCCAAAACTCATGTCCTGTGTATATATAAGATATAATGTGCATTCTTCTAGGATTTAACCATATGTGCATTTTGAAATATTCACCCACATTGCCTGACACTACTCCATACTTTCCTTCCTTAGCAATTCGAAGGCTGTGCTGTGGCTATTGACAATGAAAGGTGTTCAGGGAATCCCAACTTCTTACTAACAGATTATTGTGTCCCTCCAGTTATCTAAGAAAATTGAGATGGTATGATTCATGTCACCTTGTTGTGTGAGGCTTACTTCTTAAATGTTAACACTATATGAATTTCCAAAATTTTAGGCCATCTAAATTTATAAAATTTTAGGTTCATTTAGGTAATATATTTGAGAAAATATGTGAATTAATTTTTTTCTGGTAGTTCATTTCTTAAGGTTGAAATATTCTGCAATGGTACTATCACAAGGCTTCCTGGCTTTCAGTTTGCTATTATGATTTCCTAAGTTAAAGTTATCTCAGAATTAATATCTTTACATTTCAATATGCTTCTTGAAGATATAAGTATGAAATGTGTCTAAATATTGAGCATTCATTAGCACTCTCAATTAAGTTAGTATTTACATAAGTGTTTTGAGTTATGAAATTTTCTTTTCATAGCTAAGTCAGACTGCTTTTTCTTTGACATTGGGGTCACATTATCTTATGTAAATAGAATATTCATATTCTCAGTGGTAGAGAGTTTAATATGTTAGTATATTTGCAAAAGAAGATACTCAAAGTCAGAACATAATTAATCACTGGTGCTTCTGACTAGGGAATCAGCACAGCAACAAAAAGGATTGGGGATCTTCTAGTCCCAGGAGAACTCAGTAGCTTCATGATATTAGAATTCTCTTTACCTGCTTGTCAACTGAGATCAATAGCAACACTTTCGCTTCCTCATGGGTAAAAGGTAATATAAAATGAAATGTGAAGGCAATAATATCTATTTGAAAAAGTCACATGCTTTTTGCTTTGGATAAACAGATTTAGCTATTCATTATTTTTTCACATTTTGGTTTTACTCAGAATTGCCTTTTTACCCTTAGCACAGAAATGTTTTAACTAAGTCAGTTTCCCTAATTAGGTAGGCAATTTACGATGGTGTCACCCTCTGTATCTTTATTTCTCTTTCTGAAGTAGAAAGAAATCTATTTTGACAGCAAAATATACTATCTGTAAAGAGTATGGATTCCTTTCCTGTTTCTATTGGAGATTTTAAATAAGAAATGACTTAAAAAAACAGTGGTTAATTATACCCATTTCAAAGACAGAATAAATTCCAAGGGGATTTTTAATCTCTGGTGACTTTCAGTATTTTATTAATGGGCCTATAAAACATTTTTATTTATTTCTTTTTTTTTTTCAGTACCGGGGATTGAACCCAGGGGTATTCTACCTCCGAGCTACACACCCAGGCCTATTTTTTGTACCTTATTTTGAAACCGGGTCTCACGAAGTTGCGGAGGGCCTCACTAAGTAGCTGAGGCTGGCCGCAAACCCGGATCCTCCAGTCTCAGCCTCCCAAGTACTGGGATTACAAGCGTGCGCCACCACGCCCGGCTTATTTCTTTTTTTTTAAACCTTACCATTCTGTTCCATTATCAATCATCAATTAACATTTTCTTAAGTTGTGCTAGTAGTTGAGAATTAAATTATTATTAGATAACTCAATATATATCTAGCACAGTGGTTCCCAGCTGGGGATGAATTTGTCCCTCAAAAGACATTTGTCAATGTTGGCAAACATTTGTGATGGTCATAACTCGTGTGTGTGTGTGTGTGTGTGTGTGTGTGTGTGTGTGTGTGTGTTGGGGTAATAGTAGCATCTACTTGGCATAAAGAACAATGATGCTACTAAACCTTCTATAATGCATGGGACCTTCCCCCACAACAAAGTATCATCTGGTAAAAAATGCCAGTGGCACTGAGGTTGAAAAACTGCTCTAGAAATACTGAAGAATTTAAGGTAAGAATAAGTGGGTGACATTCTGTAAATGAATAGAAATTTGTAAAATTGTTATGTCAGCATTGGTAGGTAACAGTTTGCTTTACAAAAGTATGTTTATAAGTTATGACAGTTGTGTGCATGTATGTCACTATCACTGTGAACTACATTATGATGTGAATCTATAATGCACCAATAAAAGTATAAGAAAAACCTATTATACCCCCCCAAATTATGACAGTTATGGGCAAATTAATAGCAGTGCTTTTGTTTGGCAGTACCGGGGATTGAACCCAGGGGCATTCTTCCTCTGGGCTACACCCCAAGCCCTATTTTTTATTCTTTATTTTGAAACAGGGTCTTACTAAGTTGTGGGGGACCTCACTAAGTAGCTGAGGCTGGCTGCGAACCTGGATCCTCAGTTCTCAGCCTCCCAAGTACTGGGATTACAAGCGTGCACCACCACGGCTGGCTTAATAGCACTGCTTTTTAAAATTCATCTCAGTGAAATTAATTTAGGTTATTTGGGGTAGACACATTAAACAAGCAGCTCACTGAGCCTATGGTTAATTATTTTTTAATTTAGTTTTAATAAAGTCTAGTGTGATTTCTCCCACTTTTAATTGTATATGAAATTTTTGGTTAAAAGCCGGATGTGCCTGTAATCCTAGTACTTGGAAGGCTGAGACAGTAGGATCTCAGGTTCAAGGACAGCCTCAGTAATGTAGTGGGGCCCTGCTCCAAAATAAAGAATCAAATGAGCTGGGGTATAGCTCAGAGGTAGAATGCCCCTGGGTTCAATCCTCAGTATACACAAACACATAAAATGAAAAAAATATGTATATGCCCAATTCACAATATATATACATTTAGATATGATAAGGGAAAGAGGCTAGGTTAATAAATTATATCTGGAATTAAAAAATGCAAAACAAGTAAAGAGCTACTATTATACTTTATATTGTCTTGGTTTTGAATCTAAGTGTTCTTAAATGAGCTTGTAATTTACCTTATATGTGGAATATCTCTACCCTAAAAACTGAATAAAAAACCCTTGCTGTGAATGTTTTTCATACTCATCTTAGTCTTTGTTGTAGTTTAGTTTCTCTATTTGAGAAAACAACTTGTATTTCCAGTTAAATATAGTCACCTGTTCTTATGTATAGTCTAGAGAAAATTAAGAGGCATTTTTATGATTGTCATTTGTTCTTTTCCTTCTCATATCTTTAATCTACTGCTTAGAAGTGTCGCCGTCATGCCCTTATAAATAAGAACTAGGGCAAGCAGCAGTGTAGGCCGTGGAAGGTTCACCAGTTCTGACTTCATTCTCCCTAAATATTTTTTCTAAGATAATGCCTCATTTGAAATGTAGCAATATGATCCCAGTTAAAAAGCTATATCATAACAAATAGAAAAAAATAGAACATCTAGGGAAATGACAGTTTGGTATAGTTATCTTTGGAAAAGTACACACTATAAATTTGAGAATATAACCAAATTATGTATATATGCTTGTGTCTTTATCTGTGTGTGGATATAATTATGTGTTTGTGTATATGTGTATTTTATTTTTCTAGTACTTATTTTGAGTTTTTCCTGTGTACAAATTGCTTTGATGAGGACTAGTAGTTTTAGGCTAGATATTATTAGCTTAAAATAGGTTGGAATTGACTGTAAAATAGAATACAAACCAATATCATTATTTTAAAACTCTCCATGATTGTGTTCCAATTTCCCTGTCAAATTTTGTTTTCCAGTAATTCCTTGTATCACACACATTTTGACCTCTTTCATCCCTTGTCAAAGCATACATTTTCTCCAAAGTGTGACTATTGATTGTCCCTTCATTTTGACTATCATTCCCCACATGATTGTTTACTTTCCTCTAAATTCAGACAGCATAAATTTCTGTATCTGTTCATTGGAACATCAATACTTTTCCTCATATTGATATTACCTTATTTTGTATATTTACTCCATTATTTTTAATTGTCATATAGGTGTTATATTTGTATTCCATTATGTAACTGTATAGCATCTTACTCAGCTATTTGTTTTTAGGTTCATATTGGTTTTAAAATATAGAGAAGTTGTTCCAAGTCAGCATTCACATTCCCAGCAAAGCCTGACATAGTAACCAGTATTAGTATCAATTCACTTATTTATGAAATCAGTACGCACTATGCCTGGCACTGTACAGTGTCCTGAGTATGTACCAGTGGAAAAAAAAACAGACAAAAACATTTTCCTCTTGAAATGTACATTCTGGTTAAGGGAAATAGAAAATATATAATGAACATGATATTTAAATAAATTATGTTAGATTATATTTGCATATGTGTAAGGGTAACAAAATAGAAGTATCTAGTCATAAAAATTTCAAAGGCAGACTAAAGAATAAAAAGGGCTATAATTTACTTAAAATGAGGATGCAGATTCAAATGTGACCTATTTTAACCACATTAATGCGATACCATGCTTCTTGTAAAATGAGTACTATAGCTTCATAAATTTACATAAACTAAATTGGATTAATATATTTCACCAGTTGATATTTGCCTGAGTTCTTTACCCAATGAAGAGAAACCCAACTGATGATATACTAAAGAGTAAGACATTTAAAAAGCTTGACATTCCTTTCAGAGATTGCATCATTTACTATTTTAATGAAAAGGGAAGATGATAGAGGTTGAACAGCTCAGGCGTTAATTAGAACATGTTGCATAATTTTTAAACTCAGCTAATTTTCATAGGTGAAAGGAAGGTTTTATTTTTATTGTCTTTGTTGGTCAACTATACTTCAATACCAATTTGAGACTATAGTCACTGGTTATTTCTTACTTTAGATGAAAGAATTTTCACCCATCCCAATATCTATGTTGGGGATCTTAGATACTGAGATTTGTGATAAATGAAAAGAAATCTTTTATTATATTTTGAATCATTGTAACATTTATTTAGTTAAGGGAACTTTGGCCCTTGAAAGTGATCCAGAAAGAACATTAGATTCTTTTGTGTTAATACAACATTCAGATATAAGATATTCTCAGTTGCTAGGGAACAAGTAGTTCAAAAGTCCAAGGAACTCTTACTAAAAGTAAAAGAAATACAAAAACAACTCAACACAACTCACAAACCATCTCACATTGTAAAATTTAACTAAAATTAATATAATTGGTTTCATGGGTTGAGGAGACAATGAACCTCTTTTCCTGCCTACGTTAGTATGTGGAAGATACCTGAATTGACTCCTGTTAGCCAATCAAGACAGAGAAATAAGAATGATGAGGGAGATAATGAAACATTTTCTTGTAATACCCTCTCATTATAATGAAGTAGAACCATATTTACTCATCTACTTCATCCATACTTTTATACAGTATATGCACGTCCATTTGGGTATTTTTAGCTTTTCTGTCTAGACTTTCATCTTAGAACTTCAAACAGTAATGAAGGTAATAATGGGTGTCCTTGAGCTCATTTCTTTACTTCTTAAAGCCTAACAGAAAATGAACACTTCTCACAATGGAGCTCATCTTTCATATTCATCAGAATCTGATGATGAATGAAATCAAAATGCAAAGTCATAATTAAGGAATACTCTTAATCACAACTTTGAAACATGGGGTCTTTCTCAGGATTTTTAAGGAACAGTGAATCACTCAGGGAATTTATTGTAGAATTACTTATTTAAAAAGTAGCAGAGTCGAGGGAAGTCAGTAGGAACTTGGGTTTCAGCAAGAATGAAGGGTATTTAGATACTAGTATGGTCAGTGAAAAGATGTTCCAGAACCAAGTCAGCCCCAGTTATTGTTGACTCTTGGCAGGAAGCTCTTGATTACTACTAACTCATTGTGTTAGAATTCTGTTGCTACTGCCACAAATGACCATTAACTTAGTAGGCTTCAAACACTGCAGACTTATTATTTTATAGTTGTATAGATCAGATGTCCTTTCCTTGGCTCTTTTCTCCTTCATCTTGAAAGCCAGCAGTGTTAGGTTGATTTCTTCTCATGCTGCTATGTCTGCTTCTTCTTCCTTGGTCACATCTTCAGCTGTTCCATTTTGAAAGACTTTTATGATTCATCTGATGAGCAAACTTAATTCCACGCTGGGGACTAGGATTTAGATATTTTTGGGAGTTTGTTGTTCTGTCAACCACAGCCACCATTTCTGTTGTTTTCCTCCAATTAGTCTTTTGACTTCTGCTTATGCCCCTGAGCCATGCTATTCCATACAACTGTTGTCCTATGGTGAGAGAATATGACTCAGTGTGTTATTGTTATTTACACAGACCTTTTCTTCTTAGCTCCCCACAAGCCCATGACTAAGTATTCTGCTTCTGGTGGGTCAGTTATAGGTTCTGATACAATTAGTTGGGGGCCAGAGGCAAAGCCACACATGAGAACATTGCCAACAATGTGTAAGGAAGCTTTCAGGGCTCCTATTTCATCAAGAACCCTGGATATCAAAGAGGAAACTTGCCTCAGAAAGATGGCTGTGGGCATGGAAGAAGTCTTCATTGCTTGTCCAGGACAAGTTCTCTGGGAAGAAAATAATCATATAAGTAGTGGAAGAGGGACTGTCAATTTTTACATGTTTCAGGTTCAATATGCAGAAATTTGGCTGTGTTTCTCTTTAGGGAACTTAACTTGCTTATAAGCTGCCATTTTTCTCTCCCAGGAGGGGGAAAATTAATTTACCACTTGAAGGTTAGTCTCTTCTAGTTCAAAACAGCTTTTTGTGGTCAATTAAATATTCAATTCTAAGTTCTGCCTTCATTTCAATATTCTCTAATGTTCTTGACTTTGCTCCTTGGTATTTAGGTGTGCGGGGAAAGAAGATGTCTGGGGTATTTGCTTTCTTTTGTTCTCTTGGCATAGATATTGAATGTGATTGCTACTAAGAACTTGGCCACTCTCCTCCACCTGTTTAGGGGCCCTCAGCTCTGGGTGGCTCTCTACCACACCCTTCAGCTGAACCTTTTTCCCCCAATGCCCATCACTCAGCCTCTGCATTGGGATTCCCTTGATCCTGCCCTGAGGTTACATCTCAGCAGAGGTACTGGTCCTTAACTCCTTTCTCACTTATCTTAAGGGGCTTTCCTCTAACACTACATCCTGATGAATCCAAAGGAGACTCAGGGTATAGATGTCTTTGCAGACTCTCTTTGCCTAATCGTGCCAGGTACCTCCCACCTTCTACTGCTTTGGGCAGCGGTTTTCTCTTTTATGATTAAATGGGACTCAAGATATTCTCGAATACTCAGATATTCTCGAACCTTAACTATCCTAATATAATGGTTAGCTAAGTGAATTTTTTAGCTTTCTTAAAATGAATAAATAATAAAATGTATGTGAAACACCTAAAAATGGTATAGAGTAGCTGCCTAAAACTAGTTGCTAATAACAGTCTAGTAGGTCACCCAAAACTTGGAGACATATTTAGTTTTTAGTAAGCATTTTTGGGATATCTGTATTATTCCATGGAATAATTTCATGGCATAATACTAAGTATTCTAATTTCTAAAATGTTTCTTTGGGGATTTTCTTAAGCAATTATATCAATGACTTGTGTCACTTTGTAGATAGTGCACTTGATGATTTTCAGGTGTATTATTTTGAAGATTATCTTAGAACTATGGAGTTAATTTAGAACAAAGAGATTTGAAGGAAGTTTCTAGTGAAAAAAGGTAAGACAACTATAATCTGTGTTGTTATCACAGTGAAACTTAGTCTTTCAATGTAGCAGTGAAAGAACATTAAAGCCAGTTAAGATTCTAAGAAAGAAAGAATGTGCAGGTGACACGCATTCTTTTTGTCAAGACTGTGTCAAGAGTAGCAGTAGGAGGACTTGAACTATAGAAAAACTGAAGCACATTAGTGTGTCAGTCAGGAGGAAAATGATCCTGTCTTAAACTTTCTTTATATGCTACATTCTCTCTAGTAGAAAAAACAGAGGCCAGTATCACACAGCATGTGAGGTGTTGTCATGATTTGAATGGAGCTCATCTGGTGCCGAAAATTCATTTTATTTCCAACATGCTGTTTTTCCTTGAGGAAAGAAATTGGGTAAAATGATGAAGTAGATAATCCTTTTAAACAAAGAAGGAATACTTAGGAAGAAGAAAGGCAAAGATACTTTAGACTATGTTTTAAGTATTAATATATTAATATGTTAAATATTGTAGAAATGTGACTTGTTTTAGTTATGAAAGCAGAAATATATATGTTATGAGTGTATCACGTAATCTTAAAAATTTATGTGAAACCTTCTACTCTGCAATTTGTTTACTAAACATATATCAGGAAACTTTTTAAGAGCCTTCACAGTAGCTCATATAACAGAATATTGTATTTTTAAAAAGCAGAAAGCAAAAGCTAGTTCTTTTTGTGGGGTAGTTATAATTTTAGTCCATTTTTTATTATCAAAGAAAAATTTCAATTGTGGTTTCATATGTAAAACAATATAGTTGGATATTTACACTTGGGCTTTTGACTTCCTTGACTTCATCTGTTTAAAATTTATTTGTGAGTCCGATCTTGATTTCATTTCTTGTGTTAGTCAGCTCTCCTTCACTATAATGAAGTACCTGAGATGATTAATTCATAAAGAGAAAAGTTTATTTTGCCTCACAGATTTGAAAGTTCCAGTCCATGATTGATGGCCACATGGCTTAGGATGTATGACAAGGTTGCACATTATGTCAGCATCGGGTGATAGAACAAAACTGCTCACTTCATGATCAGGAAGCAAAAGAGAAAAAGAGGAAGGAGGCCAGGTTCCCACAATCCTCTTCAAGGGCATGCTCCCAAAGACCTAAAGACCTTCCACTAGGCTTCCCCTGCCACAGGTTCCACCACCTTCCAATAGTGCCCACCCTAGGGACCAAGCTTTTAGTGCATTAGCCCATGGGCCTCAATGTTCCCATGGGGAACATTCAAGATACAAACTTAAGCATTTCTTATGTATTTAAAAATTATACTAAGTTGGGCGTGGTGGTGCACGCCTGTAATCCCTGTACTTGGGAGGCTGAGACAGGAGGATCACAGGTTTGAGGACAGCCTCAGCAAGTAGTGAGATTCTCATTAACCTAGCAAGACCCTGTTTCCAAATAAAAAATAAAATAGGGCTGGGGGTGGAACTTGAAGGTAGAGTGCCTCTGGGTTCAATCATCTGTACCACACACACACACACACACACACACACACACACACACACACACAAA
>PVJS01001175.1:0-36305 GCA_004027185.1 Glis glis | reverse complement strand
GCATATTGTTCTCCCTACACCACAGGAAGGAGGTTATACTTTGTAGAGAAACAAACAAGATATTAATGGTACAAAGCACAACTACATTTTATACCAATTAGCTCTTATTGGTTTTTCTGCAAAGAGCTAAATATCCTGGATCAATTCAAGTGATGTTGAGGTTTATCTATTTGTAACCCAAATCAACTAATCTATTCAGGAATTCATGTTCCTGCATCTCATCTTAGGCCGAAATGAAAGAGAGAGGTTTGTGTTGGATGGAGTTCTTCCTCATCAATAACCAGGGCATTTAAAACAGGACTCTATAATCCCCTAATGAAAGCATAAACAATCCAATAATATGCAAGAATTGTGGATGAAACCAAGAAGGGGTTTTTGTATCACTAAATTACAGTGCCTCCCATAATTTGAATGAAAACCTTAAAGGTTAATGTTCAAATGAGTACAGGCAAAACCTCAGAGTTTGAATCAATCAATCAACTTTAGGAGTAAACTGTGATTAAAATCTTTACAAATATTCATTAACTATTAATCTCTTAAATAACAAATGATAAGTCCATGGAAAACTAATATGCCCTGTGATAGATAAATGTTAGTGTATGTATTTGTGTGTACTTGGAGCCATGTTCACCAGTAGCATCTGTGCTCAGCTGGGACCAGGCTGTAGAACCTGTTGGTAGTAAAGCAGATTGCTGGAGTTGTGCCAGAAAAAAGCAGGGTTGAACTGGTTCCGGTATGTGCCTGGATTCACTTCTCCTAAGACAGTAGAAACCTGCCAGGTCTTGGCTTTCAAAGATAGTTTAGTCATGCATGTGTACCCCATCTGTTGGATGCATAAGGGATTTCCTTCTCAGCTCAGCCCTCCAGCCACAAACACTGCTCCCTGCCTCCCTCCCCTCTTTAACTCCTCTCCTGCTGGGAGTGTGCAGGCTGTGTGAACCAGGTGCAGCTTCTGCCACTCCAGGGAAATCCTTTTGCAGATGCTGAGGTGAGCCAGAAATAAAGTTGAGTTTTTCTTTTGCTTAATTTTGGTATAGTTTGATTCAGCGACACACACATACACACACAAACAACATTTAATTTGATAAAAATATAAATAACACCATTACAATCATAACCAAAACTTCAATGTAGATTTCAGTAACCTTAAACTCCTCCATATGTGAAATTCTCTAAAGTTTCTTGTGGTGTCTCCATGAACCTTAGTAGGGGCTTAATATTCATTTTCTCTCTCTGACGTAATTTAGCCTCCACAGTTAAGGAGAGGGGAAACAGTGGGAAATCTTCCTGAATACATTCCTTATCACATACATTGCATTCTCCTACCTTCGCTTACCACATACCTTCTGGGTTTGATCTCCCTTGCCCCATTTCTCCCTCTATTTTTAAGGATGGCCTCCCCTTTTTCTTTAAAATTTTTTTTATCAGTATGTCATAATTGTACATGATAGTGAGATTCATAGTGATACATTCATATGTGCACATAACATCACTTTTTTTTTTTGTACTGGGGGTTGAACCGCGGAGGGCATTCTACCTCCGAGTTATACCCCCTACCCTTTTTACTTTTTTGTTTTGAAACAGGGTCTTGCTAGGTTGCTGAGAGTCTTGCTACTTTAATGAGGCTGTCCTTGAACACTCAATCTTCCTGTTTCAGCCTCCCAAGTACTGGAATTATAGGCTTGTGTCACCATACCAGGCTTGACCTCACCTTTTCTTAAAAGGCTGATGGCTGTTAATGCCAAGTTGTGATGTTGGGATGGGGGTATAGATTTAAACCTCAAAATTGCACATGCAAACCGTTGTAGTACAGGTATTTTGCAACCCATAACATAACCTACTATTTTAGCAACCTGGTAGTGTTATAGTTAATTTATATTTATTTATATATGCTTTCTAGTTTTACCCAAACTTCAAATATATCAAAGCGAAGAGTGGATCTTTTGAATCAATTGTTTATAGTTCTAATGGAAATTTATGAGCCAAATAAGTAATTATTGCCCTTATTAATTTTCTTTTCTTTTCATACAGATTTATGAGAAATACCAAGATTTATATACTGTGGAGCCAAATAATGCACGCCAACTTGTGGAAATTGCAGCCAGGGATATTGAGAAACTTCTAAGCAACCGATCTAAAGCCCTGGTGGTGAGTTTAAATTGGATCTGCTCCTTTGTTATTTACCATTGATTATTACCTATCATTTATTTTCCATGCATTATTTGGAGGTTTTTGGTATGCTTTCTTTACCTTGGTAACTGTATTTATCTAATGTGTTAATAAAAGAATAGGATATAATTTTATTAGGAACCTCAAAAAATCAGTTTTTTATTAACTTATTTTATATAACTATTACATTTTTATAATACATAGAAAAGTACATGTAATTCATATGTACAAATATTGATACATATGTAAATCATTATGCATAATAATACAACAAACACATTTAAATCTATAATACAACATAAAACCATGAGTAGTACTAGCACCCTTTAAAGTGTTGTGCTCTTCTATCCCATCATTCTGCCTCCTGCCAGAGGTGGCCAATATGCCAGTTGATTGATCACTTCTTTGCTTTACAAACATAGTTGTGTCTCATATACTTTTGTTATGGTTTGGCTCTAGAATGTCCCACCCCCAAATCTCATGTATTGAAAGCCTGGTCCAGTGCAGCAAGGCTCAGAGGTGGGCGTGGCTGGAGGAGGTGGGTCACTGGCGGCATGGTCTTGAGAACTATATATGTCCCTGACCCCTTCCTGTATCTCACTCTTTGCCTTGAGCTGAGCAACTTTCCTCCACCACACCCCACTGCCCTGATGTTTTTGCCTTGTAGCTGATCGACTATAGACTGAACCTCTGAAAATGTGAGCCCAAATAAACCTTTCCTCCTCTATACTGGTCTTGTCAGATATTTTGGTCACAATGATGAAAAGGTGACTAATGCTTATCTTCAAGCTTTATTAACATCACATCATTCTGTGTGTGTTATTCAGCAACTTGCTTTCCTACATCAGCACTGTGTTTTTACAGTATATCTGTATGCTTGCTTTGAACTTTAATTCATTTTTATAGTAGTCCTACCTTATCCACTGGGGATATATCCCAAGACAGCCAGTGGATCCCTGAAACTATGGCTAATATTGAACTGTATACTGTGGATAAGAGGGGACTACTGTACTCACAGTCAAATATTATCTTCTGAGTACATATCTAGATTCATTTATATATTCTGTTTTATAAATTAATATCTGGATTGCATCCAGATGTATGCTATGAATAATGCTGCTGAATTTTCTTGAACAAGTGTCCTGGTAAACATATACAAGGTTCAATACAAAATAGTAGAATTGCTAGATTATAGGGAATTCACAAAGTCAGCTTTATGAAATATGACAATTGTTTTCTAAAAGTAGTTGAATCAATTTGGACTTCTACTAGCAATATATGACTCTTCATTCGTCCATACTCTGGATAAATATGAAAATATCAGCAAGTTCAAGGCCAGCCTTGGCAATATAGTGAGACCCTCAGCTACAAGACCCTGTTTCAAAAATAAGACCATTTCAAAACAAGACTCTGTTTCAGAAATAAACATATCAGACTTTTTTTTGTACTCGGACTTGAACCCAGGGGCAATCTACCTCCTAGCTACACCCCTAGCCCTTTTTATTTTGAAACAGGGCTTTGCTAAGTTGCTGAAGGTCTCACTACATTTCCTAGTCTGGCTTCAAACCTGTGATCCTCCTGTCTCAGCCTCCCAAGGTTTCTTAATTATAGCCAAACAAATGGATATAAAATGGTACCTTTGCTTATTACTAATAAGGAGATCATCTTATGATATATTCATTCATCATTTAATGTTCAAATATATAAAATATCAGTTCATATCTTTTGCATATTTTTATTCTTATTCGATTTGTAGGTTATGAATTCTTGGTGTTAATTTTAGTTATATATAGTGCAAATGTCTTTTTCTAGTTTGTGGCTTTCCATTGGTTTTATCATGCATTAATTTAAGTTCTTAATTTTGATGTAGTCAAAGCCAACTTTTCTTTAAATTATTAGTATTTTGTAGTGTTTTAAGAAATCCCTCCCTGTTCTGATGTTATACACATAATTTAAAAATATTTTATTTTACATGGTTCTTAGTTTTGTCTTTCATATTTAAGTAGTTTACTTTCAACTGATATTAGTATGTCATTTTAGGTCTTAATTAGAAATAATTTTTTCAGGTGAATTTTCCCAAGACCATTTATTAAATAGTTTGTCTTACACCAGTGATCTTCAATTATCAAGCTAGACATCTGGTAGGCCATAGTTTTATTCAGAAGGTACTAGACTATTCTTGAACCATTACGTTTCAATCTCAGTTATAGATTTGGCATGTGACTAGGACAATCTTTACTGTGATTCTGATTGGTATCATATTAACTTACACTAAATTGGGAAGAACTAATATCTTTATTATATTTTGCCTTTCTTTTTGTAAGCAAGATATTCTTTCCATTAAGCATTTTCAATAAAGTTTTAAAATTCAATAAAATTTAAAAATTTCTTCATAGAGTTATTATATATGTTTTGTTAGATAAAATGCTGGAGCTTAAATTTAGTTCCTCTTTTTCTATACATCTCAGCACTCTCACAGGTATATCTCCCAAAATTGCCATTTATTTCCTGATTACTTGTTGCTCACGGTTCAGATTTTTATCTTGCTATATTTTATATATATTTTGGTCCTCAAACATTTTCCCTGCTTTCTTAGGTACTTACAAATCTTTTTATTATGATTCTTAAAATATCACGGATCTTGTAATATAGCAGGGTGATCTATTACAGTATTTAGTATGTCATATTACTAGAAATTGAAACATTTTATTTAAAAAGTACGTAATTCAGTAATCCATACTAGGACAAAATTTCATGGCTGGAAAATTCAAAGCATTATTGTTATCTTTAATTTTAGAGATGTTAATACCATTTTTAAATATTTAGAAATGTAAATGTTTGCAGTAAAACTTATCTAATAAGACTTATGTGTCTTTCTATTTAGGTGACTAATATTCTGGTGATAGCAGAAAATGTTTCTATTTATATTGATTTTATCAGCTTGTATTTTTTCTCTAAATATTGGAAGCAGGGAATTTGAATATCAAAGTCCCTTGGAAAAGGTTGTAGAATAAAGTAGCATGCATCTTGTCTTAATTGTATTAAAATGGGAGCCTTTTCAGGCTTTTCCTTGTTTATCATTTGTAGTTGGAGCTCAAGACACCTGGTGCATTGTTTGGATGCTGTGGGGGAATCAGTGAATATCATAGGTGCATCATGGCAGAATACAGAAGGCACAATTGCTAATTGATGTAGAATTAGTTAGAGTTTATGTCTGGGAGAAAGATTCA
Source organism: Glis glis (assembly GCA_004027185.1). Classification (NCBI taxonomy): domain Eukaryota; kingdom Metazoa; phylum Chordata; class Mammalia; order Rodentia; family Gliridae; genus Glis; species Glis glis. The sequence continues at coordinate 30,906 of PVJS01001175.1, read as the reverse complement.
TGTTTGTGTTCAAACTAAATTCTTTATTTAACTTCTTTAATTCCAAAAAAATAGAAAACACATTATTTAGTAGAGAAATATTTTGAGGCTAATTGTAAAACAGGTGCTACATTATTTTGTAAAAGACTGCACGAAGTATTAATTTACTTGTTTTTTTGCTGTAGGTTTATACTCAGGGAGACACCTGGATTGAAGGATCTTTAATTTAGCTCTGTGTTGTACCAGTGTAATTTTATGTGAAATAGAGTGGAAAAACCATGAATATACATATCTGACGTAGATGACAGAATTTAATGCCAATTAGCCTATTGAGTTCTTATTACTAAGTGGCATTATCTAATTATTTCTCAAAATAATACTGTGGTCTAGATGCCATTATTAGTCTCATATTTCAGGGAGGAAACTGGGTCTTTGAGGGTTCCTGAAGCTTGCTCTGGGAAATGTATCTAATAAGTAATGTATGCCCATGTTTCTCAGACTTTAATATGCATGCAGCTCACTTGTGGCTCCTGTTAAAAATGCAGATTTTTCTTCAATAAACTGAGCCAGAGACATCACATTTCTAATAAGCTCCCAAGTGATGCTGATGTGCCTGGTACAAAAACCATACTTTGAGCAGCAAGAATGTGAGAGGATTCACATTCAGATGTTTCTGACTTCAAGATCTGCATTCTTACTTATTATAAAACTCTATTATTTAACCTGTAGAAGTGTGTAATAATAACAAGGAAGAAATGATGACTAGGTATTTTGTAAACTATTGTTCATCCAGACTAATTAATAATAATTGGATAATCTAGTTCATAGAGTATTCTGGAATGCTATGAACCTTTTAATGAAACCTATATCAATTAGCCATTTTCAAAAAATGTTTCAGTGAAATAAAATAGGTGATATTGAAAGAGCTTTCATTTGACTTTGAATAATTACTGCTTTTTAATATCTGCAGTAAATGTTATTTTGTGTGCAAATGACATATATTTGACCATTAAAATTTTAATTTTATCTTTTTATAGCCTGTTGATTAAAAACTCAAATATAACTTACTTTATTATTCTATGTTTTAGTTTGTGTAGTAGCTAAACTGCTTCTCCCAATATTTTCTTTTTACAATTTCAGCATTTATTTTGACATTTTATTCATGCTGTTGTCTTTTGATCTGCTCCATCAGCCAACCTTAGGAAGAGCTGAAAGAGAGATTAAAACAAAAATTTTTTTGTTTCTTTTGCCCTACAACCATCTTTGATAGTAAAATGAATTTTTTTCTCTTAACTAGTTTTGACTTGGTATTTTTTTGGAGTAAACTATATAAAATCATATTATGATTGGGTTTTTTTTTTGCATCGTCTTTATAGAAATCCTGTGAAGTAGACACATTTCATGTTTAGGCATTCTTATTTATTTTATTTTATTTCATTTCATTTTTTTGAGGTACTGGGGATTGAATCCAGGGGCATTCTACCTCTGAGTTGTACCTCCAGCCCTATTTTTTTATTCTTTTATTTTGAAACAGGGTCTCACTAAGTTGCGGAGGACCTCACTAAATAGCCGAGGCTGGTGAACCTGCGATCCTCCTGTCTCAGCCTCCCAAATACTGGGATTACAAGTTTGTGCCACCATGCCCAGCTTATGCATTCTTATTTTATAAATGAGGAAACTCAGAGGATAAAGGTTCATGTCCAGCATTGTATAGATAGCATGAGGGTAGGATTCAGTTTCAGGACTGCTGTCTACAAATCCAGTCTCTCCCCCTCCATCCCCCCACTTCGTCTCAGTGACCTTGTGTCTAAGATATATCTGCTAAATGAGTATTTTTCTGACATTTGCTATATCTATGCCTCAGAGACAGGCTCAATATGATGATTGTCTTGCTAACATTGTTGGATTATTTATAAAGCAATTTCAAATCAAACAAGGTTTAGAGCAGAAAAGAAACAGTCATTTAACATTGCTATTAGCATTCATTTTAGCCTGAGCTAGGCTGAAATATCTACAAGTGTTAATGAACAATTCAGGGGAGAAACCTTTTCAACAAAACAATTCAACCTCCCATGGTGCCTCCTGGGAGATGGAGGTAAATGAAATCAGTGGTCTCATTGTTCACCCACTAGCCTAGCCAAGGGATCTGCTCAGTAAATGAAGGTCTCAAGACATTTTGCTCAGAGAAAATAGGGTCAAGGTTATAATAAACAAAATGTTCTAATGACACTTTTCCAATTATGGCATATCCTGTCTCTCTGGTTGTCCTGGTAACTTTAATTAAAACTGCTCTATTACAAAGCTTTAAATACTGTAATATGCCCTAACTCTTAATTCAACCTCGATATTCAGCTTATGATTAGATAATGAAAAGAGGAAAATGGCAAATGTTTTTAAATTACTATTTAAGTAGGTTTCGTCTTTTTTTTTCTGGAAAGACTCAATTATTGTTATTTAGCCACATAATTTTCCTGTATTTCCTTAGCTCTTGGGCCAGTAGTTCTGTATCTTTTATATATGTTAGCAGTGCCAGTAGAATTTACTAAAAATGCAGATTTCTATTCTTTATCTCTAGGGACTTCAATGAAAAAATAGAATAAGAAACCCAAGAGAAATTTTTTCCAAACAAAGGGTCCAAGGAAGAATGGTAAAATTCTTTCTAGACTGAAAGAAGAAGTAAAAATTTATTGTATTTGGTTATTAGGAGTTGTTGGTTTACTTTTGTGAGAATAGATTCAATAGAATATTTTGGAATGGAATAAAAACTGTAGTGTTAGAGTATGGAGGAATGAAAGATTGAGAAGAAATTTATCTAGACTTTTATGAAGTTTGGTAGGACATTTAAAGAGAAATGTGGAGTAATACTGGGAACTATTGTTCTTTCTTCTTCGTATTTGAGAATGGAGGACATATAAGCATGCCTGTAGTCAGAAGTCTATGAAATTTGAACATAAGGGGAAAAAATGTCTGAATGTTGAAGGATTGTTCTAGAAAAAGCAGAAAGAGGATGAGAGTTGTGGAATTTATCCTGGAAAAAGATGGTAGGATCTTTCACTTGGAGCAGAGAATTATTATTAAATATAAAGACAATTAAGTTTGCAGGTAGAGAAAATTTGAAAGTCACACAGGGTGACCACTTTTTTTCTTGATCAAGTTGAAAGTGATATTATATTACAAAGAATGGGCTATGGAATTCTTGGGGAATGTGGTAAAGGTTTGGGGGAAATAAAGTAAAGGAAGTCAAGAGTCTACTCCTTTAAAATGACTGATGATTAAAATTTAGAGCCTTCCTAACATTGAAAAAAAGCAGAAGATATGCCCTCATGTTCTGAAAGTGAGGGCCTAAGCTACACAGAATTTCACAGCTGTCTGAAAATTCTGTGCATGTGTGTATGTATGTATGGGTGTGTGTATTTTGATCATTACACCCAAATCTGTCCTGAGGGTATAAACTTATCCAAGTTGAAGTGACCAAGAGAAAAATTCCTTTGAAAAAAGTGTGAAGTATTGTGCCATTATTTCCCTTCCCAGTATAGAATGTACTTATCCTTCCCTTTAATCTTAGTGTAAATGTCTTTCAGAGGATTATCCAGAGAGCTAAGATATTTCTCCTGAGTCAGAGAGGTAAAGGGGGAGGTAGTCCTCTATTTGTATTGTTGAAATTGCTTTTCTTTATGTGAATTTGGTACAGGCCTATGGATGCTGAAAGTGAACCGCCAAGGCTAGAGATGCCCATCCAGTAGCAGAGAAGGGAGGCACAAGCTTTCACGTAAACCTGGTCGAAGTGCACCTTACTGGATGGAATTGGTCTTGGACTTGACCCAACAGGGCTTTCTGGCAGGGGCAAAGTCAGTTTAACAGAAAAAGGGTAGATATGTACTGTCAGGTTGGACCTGAGTGATTGGGATGTACTTGACAACCACAAGTGTGGTAGTTTGATGCCCAGGTATTACAGAACAACCCAGGAAAGTGCCAGAAGAGACAAGTCCCTGTTGAGCATCCACCAGTTCTAGAGAGGGGCAGTACATCATTACAGTTAAGAAGGGCCTTTCATTGTCTGTCTTCTTGTAGTGTCACTGCTAGAATCACCCTTGGAGAGCTGGTCAGTGAGGTCAGGATGGGATCAGGAGGAGAAGCTCAGAGGGTGGACATAGAAGTCTATACACTTCTCAGTGGAAGTGTCTCAGTTGGAAATAGTACCAAGCTGGCAGTAGGCTTAAACATGAATTTTTTTTAATTTTACCATTATGAGTTTTTGTTTTTTTCTTTTTTGAACTGGAAATTGAACCCAGGGGTATTTTACCTTCAAGCTACACCCCCAGCCCTTTTTATTTAATTTTTAAATTTTGAAACAGAGTCTCACTAAGTTGCTGATGGTCTCCCAAAGTTGCTGAGGCTGTCCTCAAACCTGTGACCCTGCTGTCTCAGGCTCCCTTTCTTTCTTTCTTTTGATATTAGGGATTGAACCCAGGGGAATTCTACTTCTGAGCTATATCCCTATTTTATTTTGAAACAGGGTCTTGCTAAGTTGCTGAGGCTGGCTGTGAACCTGCAATCTTCCTGTCTAAGCCTTCTAAGTACTGCTATTACAAGCATGTGCCACCATGCCCAGTTGATTATTAGTTTTGTTTGTTTGTTTGTTTGTTTTTAAGAGACTGAGTCTCACTGTGTTGCCCAGGCAGGTCTTGAACTCCTGGGCTCAAGTGATTTTCCTGTTTCAGCCTCTTCAGTCGCTAGGGCTACAGGCACATGCCACTGCACCTGTTTTAAATGAATTTTAAATTAAGTTTTGGCCTTGGTTTTTAAACCAGATTAAATATTTCTTTTTTTTTTGCGGTACCAGGGATTGAACCCAGGGGGGTTCTATCTCTGCGCTACACCCCCAGCCCCATTTTTTATACTTTATTTTGAAACCGGGTCTCACGAAGTTGTGGAGGGCCTCACTAAGTAGAGAGAGAGAGGGAGGCAGGGAGAGAGAGAAAGAGAGCTGAGGCTGGCCATGAACCTGGATCCTCAGGTCTCCACCTCCCAAAGTACTGGGATTACAAGCGTGCGCCACCACGCCCGGCTAAATATTTCAATTGATTAACTGAGACGATTTTTAGGTGTAAAAGTTTTTATGCATGGAAAAATTATGGAAGTTGTAAGGCTTAATGTCTTATTCAAATAGGATGAGACAAGCCAACTTAAGGGTGATTTGAGCAGATTGTAGATTTATTTTCCCTCATGTAAGAAGAAATCTGTACGTGGATAGCTCACAAGATTTCCAGAAGTCCCATTATGTTACGTCTGTGTCCCTCTCATTGGACAAATTTTGGCTGCAAGGATTTGGGAGTGGGAGATGGAAATGTAGTGTTCCAATAGGCCATCCTGTCTAAAATTGGAGTACTCTTCATTAAAAGTTGTGTCCAAGCAGCTGGTGTTTACGTCAAGACTGTCTCCAGATTTAATGTGAGCTTTAGGGAAGAGAGTCTAGAGAAAATTCATTTTAAAGAAACACAGGGGAGAAAATCAAACATTGATTTCTGTTGGCCTTTTTTATGTAGAGTCTCAGCCTTTGATATGATGATTACATTCATAAACAAATGCACTTTCTCTAACAAGACCTGGCACAATGTGAACAGTAGTAGAATGAAAAGAGTGTTGAATTCATCTAGGATTGAGGATTGGAAGAGTAAATTTTGTAAACATCAAAGGTATTGAAGATTTAGTATTTGAAACCACTAACCATGTTAGTTTGTTCATGGTCAAGAATGAAGAATTCAAGGGAGCAGACATTTTTATATGGGCAAAGTTTAAATTTATAGGCAACAGTGGAGAAAAAACAAGTTATGGTAAAGGTTAGAAATTTAAGAAATTAAGTATTCTGGGTAATACTTAATTACCCAGAGGCATGAGTAAATGAACTCTATTTAAATGGCTATTTAAATAGAGAAGACTGGAAGGTTTTAGAATTTTAATAGTAAGGAAAAATTAATTGTCATTTATTGAATATCTGCTGTGGTTGAGACACTTTTATAGGTTCTTTTTATATAGTACTAACACAATTTTTGTTCTGTCAAGTCCGTATAATTGTTCTTATTTTACAGATAAGACAGTGACGGCTCAGGGAAGTTCAATAGTTTGCCCCATGTTACACAGCTAGTAAAGAATTCCAACTCAGTTATATGTGTCTACAGAGATAGCTGATGTTCTCTTGCTTCCTGGAACTCTTATAAAACCTGATAAAATTAACTCATTTAATTTTCAAAGTGTGCAATCAGAAACCAAGAAAGATTAAATAACTTTGCCAGATTTGATGTAGAGTGAGAGATTTGGACTTGAATTCTTGTTTTTAGGTTGTCTACCTTTTAGCCCTTTGTACCATATTTCTTTCCTCTCTGACATCTCAATGATCTTAGTCCAAGTATATTTATCAGTCATTTGTCCAGTCGAATCAAAGCATTCTGTGCAAGAGGCACATAGCTATGATAACTTTGAAAGCCACACTCATAATGTCTTCATGGGCCCCCATGGTACTGTTGTGTTTTAGTCCTGTAATGTCAGCATCTTCATCTGTTTTGTTCGCCCTGCAAACACCTACCTACAGCATAGTTTAGATAGTTATCAACCAACTAAAATACAGACATATTCTGCAGAATCTTTCCAGTCAATGGTTTCTGAGTACAATGCCCCTCGATTATTGAAATCCAAACTTCACAGACTAGACAGAACTGTCAATAAGAGGGTTTTGTTCCTTAGTTTGTTTTTGCTGATGCTACTAAGGCAATTATTTATATTCACATTCTTCAAATTCAGTATTTTAACAGTGTGATATATAAGCAGAGTCTTGATTCCAAATACAATTACTAAAACATCTGATTAATGTGGAGATGCCTTGAAGTGTAGGCCAGGTGCCAGCCAAGGAGATGCTCCTGTTTTTTGCTGGCAGTGAGTGGCCAGGTAGACCTACCCGTTGCTGTCTGTTGACAGTCTTGTTTGTTGCTTGATCATAAACTGATGTTTGTAGCACTTTAAACTCTAATATACAGTTTGTTGCATATTTTGTTAGGATACCCTGACATTTGGTGAGTGTATATTTTACTATTTTATTTAGGTTTTAAAAAGTTGGTTGGAGGTTTGGACTGACACAAATACAGTATTTATTGTTTTGACATTTGAAAAAATAAGTAACGATCTATCAGAATTTTCGCTCAGAACATCAGGTTTTTCTGAAGCAGATTGCTGGCTTAAATGGGAGGTGACTGCATTTCTTGATACCATTTGTTTCTGTGTTCAATGGTAAGCTTCAGGTATACTGTATTTCCTCTATTAGGTTGCATACTTTAGCAGCATCTCTATGGATTTTTTAAATCTAAAGTAATTATAGTAATGGGAACTAGGTGTTGTGTTTAGGAGCTCTTGTATTACACTAAGGAGGAAACAGATCCATATGTCTGTGACTGTGTGGCTACTCTCTACCACTCAGCATTTTAATTTTTACAACATTTTCTTCTGATTAATATATTATTTAAAAGTTAGCAGTGAAGTGTTTTAAAACACTTTCTGTTGGAAGTTCAGTGGTGGAGAGGACATTCTCCCTCCTCTAGTCCATGAAGTACTGCCAGCATTAAATGGCTCTTTGAACAAAGGAGTTTTTGGAAAAAGGGTAGACATCAAATTTACCTTCAAAATAGAAAGCACAATTGATGGTATAATGCAACTAATTCTTTAATGCAAGGCTCAGATAAAGGAAGGTTTCTACTGAATGAAATTGCTTTTGGAAATAGGATTCTTATAGGTCTGATTTGGCTTTAGGATTAGAAAGTTATTTATTTATTTATTTATTTATTTATTTATTTATTTATTTATTGGTACTGGGGATTGAACCCACAGGCATTCTACCTCCGAGCGACACCCTAGCCCTATTTCTTTTTTTATTTTTCTTTTTGAAACAGGGTTTCCCTAGGTTGATGAGAGTCTTACTACTTGCTGAGGGTATCCTCGAACCTGGATCCTCCTGTCTCAGCCTCTCAAGTACTGGGATTACAGGCATGTGCCACCATGCAAGCCCAGCAGAAAGTGATATTTAAAGTATGTTGTCGAGCATTACTCTATTGACAATTTGACAATGATAATATAGGTTCCATTAACATAGCACTTAAACAAATTAAGGAAAAAGGGGTTGTGGGTTTGTAGATTACATTGAGGAAATGAGAATTAGGTTAGTGACTTGCGAAGTTCACACAGGCAAGAGCTACATAATTTGTGGGGCCCAGTAAAGAATGTACATGTGAGGCCTATGTTAAATTAAGCATTTTAAGAGCTGGGTATAGTGGTGCATGCCTATAATCCTAATACACAGGAAGCTGAGACAGGAGGATTACAGGCTCGAGGCCAGTCTCAACAATTTAGCAAGACCCTCAGCAATTTAGTGAGACCATGTTTCAAAATAAAAAATAAAATAGGTCTGGGTATGTGGCTCGGAGATAGAATGCCCCAGGGTTCAATCCCCAGTACCCCCCTGCCAAAGATAGGAATTTCAAAATGGCAGCAGCAGAGAATTTAAACAAGCTTGGGGTCTTTCTGAGTGTGGGCACAAGTCTCACACCCAGGAAGCTGGCTGGCCCTGCACACAGGTGGTTGACGAGTTGAAGAGCTGGAAGTGGGATTTGGGATTCTTAACTACTTATGTAGTTCTTAATCGATGGTGAGAATTGTCAGACTTTACATGGTAACTTGAAAGTGTATGAAATCTGTGATGATTGTTGAAAGATAATCCCATAGTGAGGCAAAAAAAGTGCATGTATCATTCATTTAAATTCACATAATGGAATCTTTAAATGGACAAAAAAGTGCATGTATCATTCCACTTTTATTTTTACAAAATAGCAAACTATCTCAAAAGAAATGTTCCGATCTGAATATGCTAGTTAATGGTGTTTTATATAAAAATAAATTTGTATTGAGAAACAGTGCTAATCTGAGCCTATGATTCACATAATGGAATCTTTAAATCATAAATTTCATGGCATCCCATAAATTCAGACAATCTGGTCAAGTAATATTTGCTAACATTAAGCACCATTTGCCATTTATAGAGGTGAATTTAAAGTGGTTTTCTGATTCCTAGATGCTGTTTACTTTATTTTCCTGTGTGTTGATGTTTAGTTTTCCCCTTTAACTCCATATTATCCTTCCACTGAATTATAAACATTACTTTGTGAATTTACTTTCTAACTTTCACTCAGTAACATGAAAGCAGAAATCCCTTGTGAGATGCCCCATACCATCCTGGCCTTTTCTATAAATATATATACATAGAAGTTCTTTTGACCTCACACTCCACAATTTTTCGGAGCTTGTGAAATCAAGAACTGTGTTTGCAAAAATAAGTTGTCTTTGCCTTCCTTAAAACCCTGACACAATTTACTACTTGCATGATGGGATGTTCTGCTAATTTAATTTAAGTGTGAAAGAATCATAAATCTTGAACAGCTTTTGGGAATTCAATTTTATGCCCTTTGCTTTCAGGCAGGTAAATATCTGAATCACCAAAGTTAAGGAGTTGGCCGTTCTTTTTTTCAAATATTATTAGTGATTAAGATTCTACAAGTATAAAATTTGATTAGTGTTGCTTAGATTGGGTTTCAAGAAATTATTTCAAACACCCTTATCCTGGTCTAATTTAAGCCTATTTTGTTTTTTGTCCCATGTATGTTGAAATTTGATTGACAGTTTCGTAGGAGAATATCTCACACAGAATATCTCTCTCACTGTGTGTGTGTGTGTGTGTGTGCGTGTGTGTATCTGGGATGGTAGGAGCTTTCATCAATTCATCATAGCTTAGTGTTCTTGGCAAGAATCATGACTCTCTTGGTTGCTGAACAATCATTATTGCCAGACATTGTGTTAAATGATTTAAACACATCATCAAATGTAATCTTCAAAGCTGGGCTTGGTGGCACATGCTTGTAATCCCAGTACTTGGGAGGTTGAGACAGGAGGATGGCAGGTTTGCGGCCAGCCTCAGCTACTTAGGAAGGCCCTCCGCAATTTAGTGAGACCCTGTTTCAAAATAAAAAATAAAATAGGGCTGGGGGTGTAGCTCCGAGGTAGAATGCCCCTGGGTTCAATCCCCAGTACCGCAAAAAAAAAAAAAAAAATCTCAGAACAAACTTATGAGGTAAATATGTTAATGTGTCTGAAGATCAGACACAATCTTCTTATAGTCTATGTAATCTTCTGTTGCATAATGAGTCCCAGGCCCTCCAAATCTCAAGTGTCACATAGAGGAAGTTTTAATCCCAGGTATCCCTGACTTGAGTCTGTGCTTTTCAACAATGTGCTGTAGTTCATAACCTAATGAGCCCTGTGTTTTTTTTAAATTTTCCTTTTATACTATCTTCTGGAAATTATCAATTATTCTCCAATTTTCTTGAAGAATAGAGACCAGAATCAATTGCTATACTTTCATAAGGGAGTAAGGTTGGTGAAGCAGAGTATAACTGCATGTTAACAATATTTCATTTGTATATAATCTAGTTAGAGCAAAAGTTACTTTATTTTCTGGGCTGTATATTAGATAATAATATCAATTAGGTGATCCTGATATATTTTACACTTATGTTTATTGGTATACAAGTATTTCCTTATAGTAAATAATTTATCCAATTAAAAAATACAGTATAAAGTCTGAGGGTAGTGCTCATTGATAGAAAGCTTGCCTAACAGGCTAAGGCCCTGGTTTCCACCACAGCACTGGAAAAAATAAGTAGTATAAGATGAAAACAAAATTTCTCTAAGTGTCCCCCAAACTATCTTTTAATGTTTGGTGACAGCCAGGCCTGGTGTGCACACCTATAATCCCAGTACTTGGCAGGCTGAGGCAGGAGAATTGCAGGTTCGAGGACAGCCTCAGCAACATAGTGAGACTCTCAGCAACCTAGTGAGAACCTGTTTCAAAAATAAAAAGTAAAAAGGTCAGTGGAGAGGTGGGGGGAGTGTATCTCAGAGGTAGAATGCCCCTGCGTTCAAACCCCAGTACCTGCCTCCCCACACACACACATGAAAGAAGTTGGGTAACCACCCTTTAGGACCAGTGTGTGTGTGTATCTTTGTGTCTGTGTGTGTTATCAGTATTTCATGGAGATTTTTATGTGATTGGGTATTAATTGAAATAATCTTCTTTATAGCTTTTTAATATTCCATTATATTAATATATTATTACTTATTTTGCATTCTCCTATTGATTGAAATTCACTTTGTTTATTCTTTATATAGAAGATACTAATATTGTGTATGGCACATATTTTTTGCAGAGAGGGGGTTCTGGGGATTGAACCCAGTGGTGTTGTACCACTGAGCTATACCCCTGCCCCTTTTTATTTTTAATTTTGAAACAGGGTCTCACAAAGTAACTGTAGGCTGGCCTTGAACCTGAGATTACTGGGATTACAGGTTTACGCCACTGTGCCCAGTTTGCACATCTTTACACATATGTTGGAAACCTTTTGAGTACTTTGTTAGAATTAAGTCATGTAAGTGGAATAATTGAGCCAAAAACCAGATGGGGTATTATTTATACTTTCCTTCTAAGGAAATGGGAATCTTTAATTCTTCTTCTCTTGCGTTGCTTATTTTTAAATACAGGGCTTTTGATAGACTTAGGTAGGAGTGACCAGGTTGCTTTTTGTTCAGTATCATAGGTTAAATACGGTTCTGTAAACAGGACTTAGTCTTAAATGAGAGGTATATTTTTAATTATTATAATAATGTCAGAAGCTCATACTCTTCTCTGTAGATTAGTGCCTTTGTTGTTGGCAGCATAATCAGTTCAAATTAACAGGCTGGTTGGGGCTAACATCTGTCTTCCAGATTTATTTAAAAAAATGCTAGGCCTCAGAGTTGCAGTTACTGATTACAGATACCAGTTCATATGCGCTATCTTGCATGTGTTACCCCAGCCACAGGCAGCCTGCCAGCCCTGTGGATGTGTGACCCTGCTGTTGGCAGTCCTTGTATTCTAGGGCAACTGACACCATCAAAGCCCAGTTGAGAGCAAAAATCAAGTTGTGTCTTGACAGCTGAGGCATTAGTCACAAAAGACTGTCTGCTGCTTTCCTGGTGAATGTGTTCATTCAGTCCAGGGACTCGTTACTCCCCAATTACAGCTACTCCTATAAATGTTAGTCTCTTGTGTCTTTTGAGAGAAATCCTAGCTCTGTTGATGTAAAGGACCAATAATAAATAATAATGATTCAGTTTCTACAAGAGGGTTTGGAAGTATATCCCTGAATATATTGCCTATGCCATTGTTTTCAAGTACAACAATGTAATGTGGTGGCTTACACAGGAAAACAATCAAATTATCCACTATGATATTTACGTGTTCAGAATGTTTCTTTATAATGTGGATGTTCCAATAGCCATTTCTGCTTGCAGTTCATCCTAACAAGTTTAACTCTTGCAGAAATGTTCATTTTCATTAAATTACTTTGTACACATCAACTTCATTCTCTCAAATGGGCATTTTTTAAACTGGTAAGATCAAAATAGATTAATACAGTATTTAATCCCTGATGTTAGTAACTATATTCTGACCTGCTAATTATATCCCGGGAGATGAAAATAATCTACACAATTTCTTAGTAGAGTGATGACATTTTTAATTTAAGTTTAAAATTCTTAAAGATATATAAAATATTTTACATAGCACCTAGTAATAGAATAATTGACAGCAATAATTTGTTGTTTATGATATACTAGACATTGAGTTAAGTACTTTATTTGCAGTTACTATTTAATCCTTACAATATGCTTTCACACTTGGTATTAATAGTCTCTATTATATAGATGTAATTTGCCCAAGGATTTGTATCTAAATTCATTTAATTCCCAAGCTTTATAGTATTTCTCCTTACTCTGCCTAGCATCTATTATGTGTCGGACACTCTGCTGAGCACTTGACACATATTTCTTTATTCTCTAATTCTCCTCCTTCCCTTCTTCTCCCTTTGCTCCTTCCCCTCCTCTTCCTCCTCCTGTTCCTGGTCTTTCACCTCCTCTTGTTGTATAGTGTGATAAAATGAGGAAGTAAGGGCAGAATTAGAAAGTGCTAAGCATATTATCCAAGGTCATGTAGTTCTAGGTTGGTACTTTTGTTTCAGAACTAGATTATATTGTGTTTTATTTTATATCAGGAGTGCTGTACAAAAGAAATGATAATTTATCTTAGTGACTGAAAGAGAAGAAGGGATGGAGAGAACAAAGGAAAGGGGCTCTAACCTTTCTATTGTCTAGCTTTACTTAACTGGATTAAGTATGTGCAAGTGTGGTGGATTTGTCTGAAGATGAAAATAGAGACCATAAATCCCACAATGTTTTTATTAAGCTCAGTGCAACAATTTAGGCTTATATATGAAAACCCATAGTTTTAACAGTGTCTATAATTCACACATACTGGGGCTTTTATACTAGTTGTTAAATATGTTTTGAGAATGTTTTAGGGGAAACTCTGTCTAGATATTAAAGCTTATACAGTCATGGTATAAAGATCAAAATTAATAAAAGTTTTTATTCTGAACTTGAGCTTAGATACCATGCAGATATTCACTTTTATAACCAATATAGCCAGGAACTTTTTTTTTTTAATGCTGCTCAGGTAGTTGTATTTCAAAGAAGTGAATTTTACTAGCTCTTCTAAAGTACTGATGTAGGCAAAGACACACAGCTAGGAAATCATTTGCAGTTCTAAGCATAAGGCTTGCTTAATTAACCAACTTTTAATTACAGATAATGAGAATGCAGGGCATATATATGGTTAAAAGACCAGACCTCATACTCCAGTAAAGAAGAAAGAGAAGAGACATCATGGGAGTGGGGCAGGTGAAACATGGAGGCAGATGAGTTTATCTACGGAGTATGAAGAACTGGGGAAAATGTTTTAGCATTTTCATCCTTCTTTAGATTTATAGATGTCTAATGTATTCACTGTCGTTCTTTTGCTCCAAATGGTTGTTTACGGGGGCTTTATAATTCTGCAAATGATGCTATCTGTTGGGAATTGCTTTCTTTAATTTCGGTGATGCCAATGTCCACTAGTCATCAGGCCAGGAAAATCAGGGCTGCTTAATGTTGCTGCGCTTCCACTATCAAATTTCTCTTCTAAATGGCAGTCTCCAGTCCTTAGCTGACATTTCACACCAATTGCCCCCTCACTGTTGGAAGCTAAATCAGCATATTAAGAAGCAGCAAGTGGCACCGAATGCCCGCCCTGAGAAAAGTTACTACATTTTAGTTACAGCAGATTCTCAGCAGCTTTCCCTTAAGTATTTTAGCTATGCTCACTGACTTGAAACAACACTTCTCAGCTGCATAGAAGGCCCGCTGAATAAATACTGGAAGGAGGACAGTTTAAAGACTTAAAAGCAGTTCCTGTCAAGGCAGGCCATACTTTTCCTCTCAGCCCCACACACGCCAGGGAGTCATCCTTATGGTCTGCCTGTGTTTTATTGCCGCAGAAGTAGGCGTCTATTACACAGGGAGCTGGCAGTGTTCATTTTTGTTGTATTTGTGTGACAATAGTAATTTCCCACTTCTCTATTTAGTGACAGCATTTAGCAAAGAAAACAATGTACTCATTTTAAGAAACAGTAAGCCCCCAGAGATTTCTGGGTAGTCTTTGTAGCTTATATCAATGCAGAATTGTGTATATTGCTACAGTTAATCTTTAAAAATAATATGATATTTAGCTAACATTAACAAATGAAAGACTGGGTCTGCTTAGTGTGTCCCTGATGGCATTGGTACATCCTTTTCTGATTCACATTGTGGTATTAGGAACTTAGTAATACACCTAAGAAGAATATTGAAGAATAAAATAAACTACTTGGATCAGCTTGTAAACCTTCTACAACATTTTAATTCTTCTGTGTTCATTATCAAGCCGCAATTTCATTTGTTTGCTATAGTAGCTATCTGAGAGAAAACATGGACTATCCAATCAAATTACCTTTGCCTTCACTTCTCATTAACTATTCTACCCAAATGTTGTAAGGATGAAATGGATTGATACAAGTCACAGACTTAGATCAGATACTGATTTGTGGTAAGTATTTAAAATGCATATTTGTTTTTTATTCTTTCTTAATTGCTGAATCAGATATTTTGATTTCAATTGTAATAGATAAACCTGTTTTCATTTTCTTTTCTGTTAAAATAGAATGTCATTCTATTGTATTTGGTTCTTATTAACAGAGGGAAAAAGACTTATAGGTATGTCTTTATTTTTGTTTTTGTTTTTTGGTATGGAGGATTATACACGGGGACATTCTACCTCCATTCTACACCCCCAGCCCTATTTTATTTTTTCCTTCTGAAATAGGGTCTTGCTAGGTTGCTGAAAGTCTCACTAAGTTTCTGAGGCTGGTCTAGAACTTGGAATCCTCTTCTTCCAGCCTCCCAAGTACTGGGATTACAAGCGTGCACCCACGTTGGCATGTCTCTTTTTGAGGAATTGGACTGTTCTCCTTGTGAGAAGTTGGAAGTGGCGAGAGAGGAGAACTAGTGTTGGAATAAGCAAGGGTCAGAATATTTGATACTATTTTTCAGTTTTAATCAGAGACTAAATAGTTTGATTAATGTTTATGAAAGCGATTTGTAATGAACAAAAGAATTGATTTGTCAAGGACATATGTTCAAGTACAAATAAGCAGTATTCAGAAACATTACTTAAGGAAGAGTTCTGCCCTGTGATGATTAGAACAGTGTGTTAAATATTAAGACAGTTACTTTAAACTCTCAAATTAATTACTATATTAAATAAAGCCACCTTATTTATTATGTATTTCCTTTAAATTCTTAGTGATTCTATTTAAAATTTATAAGTATAGATTTTAAAACATAAATTTATCATTTGTCAAGTACAATACATATTACAGTTTTTATTTTTGGAGGTTTTTTGTTCAACTTTTTTTTCCATACAATAAAGCAAATATTATTTTTTAAATACCTCTAAATTTGTGACATTGATCTGGGGAATTAAAACTTCTACTCAGTATTTTCAAGTTGCAATGAGTGATTAATTAAAACTTCTTAAGGAAAATGAGGGAATTGAGTTACATTTTGATTAATTCTAATATTTGTGAATATTAGTTGATTAACATATGAATTAGTATGTAGAAAATTATAATGATTTTCATCTCATATTCAGGATTTAATTTTCTAGAATCTTAATTTCCTTACCTGTTCATATTATCAATAGAAGATGACACTTGATTTTGAATAAACAAGTCGAATTATAAAAATCCTTTTTTTAAGCATATGTTTATCTTTTCTTTATTTGCACTTTTTTTTTGTGGTACTAGGCATTGAACCCAGGGACATTCTACCTCTGAGCTACAACCCCTAGCCCTATTTCATTTTTTATTTTGAAACCCGTTCTCACTAAGTTGCTGAGGGCCTTGCTACGTTGCTGAGGCTGGCCTCAAACCTGTGATTCTCCTGTCAGCCTCCCAAGTACTGGGATTATAGGAGTGTGCTACCATGCTTGGCTCCTTTATTTGCAATATTGTTAATCTTTTTTACGGTTGTGTTTCCTTTAACCAGCCTAGAGTATTAAAGTTTTGATTCAATATTGTAATTTTTGTCTTTTAATAGGAGAATTTAGTCCATATTTAGCTTAACAACTAAAAAGCTTGATTTTATTCTTTCCATCCTCTCTGGTAATTTGGAAGTTCTGTTGTACCTTTAGAATTCATTCATGGTTTCTGTCCCATTCCCTAGTCTTTTATTGACCCTAGGATTTAAATAAGGTACCAGCTGCTTTGCTAATTAAGATGTACTATTTCTCTACATTGATGCTCTATTTTTACCTACTTCCCTACCCTCCTTAATCCAATTGATACAACTTGAAGAGATAGATTATGATAAATTGTTTATTTTGTTTCAAGAGAAAACAGGACTTTTTTTGCATTTATATTTTGTTTTATTATGCAGTATACCTTTATCTCTAGCACAGGTTTGTCTTCCAGCATTTTGTTGATGTTAGCCTTCAGTCTTCCATACTCCACGCCTCAGGAGATATGTCTAAGGTCTGTCTCGTTCTTTGCCATCAGTGCAGCATGTTCATTATATCTCAAAGCTTGTAAGGCTTTTACTTTTTCTTGGGATACAAGATTTTGACCAGGATATGTCCAGGTGAGGAGCATTTCTAGTCCTTCCACTTTATAACTGAGCAAAAAAGACCTGAGCAGACTCAGGTCTTTTTCCAGCTCCGGACTGCTGCTTTCAAATATATATTTGGAGTCTCTCCTTTTGGAATATGTTACCATGTGCAGTGTAGACTGTGTTCTTAGATCTCTTCTCAACATCTTTTAGCTTTTCCTGTATTCTTTTTATCCTTTCATTTCTCTTCAGTTTTCAATTTCTTGCACTTGAGCTTCCAGGCCAGTTATTTTAAAATGGCCATAGTGATGATCCTCTCATTTAATTTGTCTGCTTACTTTTAAAAATTCTGAAACCCGTGATTTATTTGATTTGAATTTTCCCTCTGTATTTATTTACTTATTTTTATTTATTTATTTATTGAACTCATCTATCTCCTTTATATGACTCTACATTGCTGAAATATATTTGACTATCTACCTGATCTCCTATCCTCTAGACTTAGGATTTTTATCTGTCCCTCCTGGTGCTATACTGTAGTTATTGAAATATACCTAATGTGGGAATCCTGCAGTGTCAAAAGGCAATGATAGGATGCATGTTGTAACAAAGAGTGCAATCAGTCCTCCTCCACATAGATTGTCTCTGAACATTCTTAGACTCAAGAGCAGAGAAAACCTACTCCTACTTACTTATCTCCTTCTTGTATTTTTCCCCCAGGTTGGTGCTATATAAAAAAGTAATTGTAAACTTACAGAAAAGTTGCAGGATCAATAGAAATATTCCTGTGTCATATTTACCCATATTCCCCAGAGTTAGCTCTATCCTTGGCCCCCCTTATCTATCTCCATCTCTTTCTCTCTCTCTCTCTCTCTCTCTCTCTCTCTCTCTCTCTCTCATGCACACACACTCATGCACATCCATGTGCACATCCACACTATTTTTATGAAGCAGTGAGTATAACTTGCAGAAATCAATATGTACAAGTCAAATCTGAGGTCAGAAGAATCTCACAGGGTACAGCTTGGGTTGGGAATGGAGACAACAGATTAGATGTCCTCTTAGTTTATTTTCTGTTCCTGTAACAAAATCCATGAGACTAAGTAACTTATAAAAAGTAAAGAGGTTTATTTCACTCATGATTCTGTTGACTGGGGAAGCCAAATAGCGTGGCACCACATCCTAGCCAGGGCTTCCTGGCTATATCTAAACATGACGGAGGAACAGAAGGGCCAAGTGGACATATTTTAGCAACCCACTGTCATAAAAGCTAATTCAATCACACAAGACTTGACCCACTTCCAGAAACAGCATAATCTTCATGAGGGTGAAGTCCCCCATGACCTACTCACCTTCCACTGGGCCTCAATTCTTAAATATTCCACCCCAGTGCTGTGGCAGTGGAGACCAACTTTCAGCACATGAACTTTTGGGGGACCAACCACACCCATACCATAGCACTAACCCTTCCTGAGTCTTCCACTTTCCAGGACTCATCCTCTGTGTCCATGCAAGTTTCAGTAAATGTTATGCTCCTTTGGTGAAATAAGTCCTATAGAGTTCTTTCTCCTGGAGGATATTGTTAGCTGAACTGTGTCTTCAAATTCATGTATTGCACTCCTAACTCCCAGTACCTCAGACTCCTGTTGATAACTTGACCTTGGACTTGTAGCTTCCAGAATAGCGAAAAATTCATTTCTATTGTTTAGCATGTGTTATCTTGTTATGGCAGCCCTCAAAAAACTGATATATATATCTCAATAGAATGAGTTGCTCAGAGGTTTAAGTAGCAAATTGTTCAGAAGCAATTGGCTTGATTGAATGATTAAGGAGAGACAAGGAGATGGGGCAGAGGACAAGGGAGACATATTCAAGTCACCATGCTTCCAGAATCTTCTCCCCCTAAGTGAAATTCTCTTCACCAAGTGAAATTCTATTAAGTGGCAAAATGGTAGTTTATTATTCTTCATTATAACTATGTGAAAAATACTTAGAATATAAATATTTAGATTTTTTATGCAAACTATAAATCTGTCTTGATTTTCAGTTATAAATAATCTATTTTAGATATTACTTAGTTGTAAATTATACAAAACTCTAGCCATGTCATTAATCAGTGGGAAAGCATTGCTTAAAGGTAAGCATATGGAAAATCCAAACCTGAAAGGTTTTGTTACTTTTAAAATCTGTGACAAAAACTTTCTGTAGGAAAATATAAATTTCTATTCACATTTATTTATAGACTTTTTTTCCTCCTTTGATTATCCACAACTGACTACATTATACAAAAAGGTAATATGCTTAAAAATCTAGAACAGGAGAGACAAAGTTATTATTTTCTTATTTTTCCCTCACATTGGAATATGATATGGGGTGGTGAAACACAGATTGCTGAAGCCATTATTAACATCAGTCATATTTGCCCTGAGTCATCACATTCTCACTGGTATAATGATGGATAAGGTTATCTCATTCATTTCTGTGCCACATTAAAATATTATTATTACTGCTGCTATGGTGACAAGACTTTTTTTAGTCAGAAGAGCTGCTATTTAAAGTCACAAATTAAAATTGGTAAATACTCATCTTTGTACCAAAGTATGAAACAAGTAAGGTTCTAATAGTTTTTAAAGGAAAAGTGTCGTATAAAAGTTTGAATAAAGTAATTCTCTTGGGAGCTGAAAAATTGCTAATACGGAATTAGTATACCTCACTAATATTACATTTTCTTGTAATTCTTCCTACATATTTTTGATAGTCACTACATTTATTTAGTATAGTGACTACAGAAAGAGCTAAGAATATTGTTGTGGCCAAAAGTCTCATTATCCTAGTGTACAGAAAAATTGGATGAAAACAATTTTTTTGGCTTTTTCACATTTTTTAATGACCAGCACATACAGCTCACTGGAAGAATAAATACATTTAGCATTTTGAACACAAGTACAGTTCTTTTAGTGTCTGTAAAAAATTAATGAAGACAATATATCTTTTCTTCCCTTCAGGTTTTTTTTTTCTTTTTTTTTTGTCGTACTGGGGATTGAACCCAGGGGTGTTCTACCTCTGAGCTACACCCCCAGCCCTATTTTTTATCCTTTATTTTGAAACCAGTCTCACAAAGTTGCGGAGGGCCTCACTAAGTGGCTGAGGCTGGCCGCGAACCCCGATCCTCTGGTCTTTGCCTCCCAAGTACTGGGATTACAAGCGTGCACCACCACGCCCAGCCCTCTTCCCTTCAGTTTTTAACTGAGCTATGATGGCAAGTTTAGCTATTTTAGAAAAAATAAAATAAAATCAAGCAAGTGAAACTATTTACCTTCCTGCCTGGCAACTTTTAATCCTTTGAGACTTAGACATAAATTAAATCCAAACATTATTAAGATCAAAAAGGTAAATAGAACTGGATGCAGTGGTTCATGCTTGTAATCCTAGTGACTCAGGAGGCTGAGGCAAGAGGATTGCCAGTTTGAGGTTAGACTGGGCAACTTAGCATGATCCTGTCTCAAAATAATAAATGAAAAAAGGTGGTTTATGTAGATTGTGGTAGAGAGCCCCTGGGTTCAATTTTCCAGCAGCAAAATATAAGTCAATAAAAATAAATAAAAAATAAACAAAGAAAAAAAGAAAAAGGAAACGAAAGAGAAGACAAATGGCTTAAGCATTATTTATTCATTTGATTCTTCTAGAAATTTATGTGTTCTTCCATTGAAGTATTGGATATAAATTTAAAATGCTTAAAATGATAAAGTAATTTATATTAGTTTACTTTAAACTAATAGTTTATATATACAAATAATTCATTGAAATAATGAACAATATGGTTTTATTTTTATTTAATACTTTCTTTTTCAAGATTTAAACTTTTTTTATTGGCACCTCATGATTATTTACAATAATGGGATTCATTGTGACATATCCATATATACACATAACATAATTTGACCAATTTCATTCCTAGTTCCATCCCTCCTTCCTCCCTCTGATCACCTTCCTCTATCCTTCTGGTCACCTTTTAGATATCCTTTTCCTTTTCTTTTTTCTTTGTAGCTTCCACTTATGAGAGTAAACATTTTATACAACCCATGACTTTCTGAGTCTGGCTAATTTAGTATTTAATTTAACATGATAGTTTTATTTTTTGGTACTAGAGCTTGAACCTGGGAGCATTCTACCTCTGAGCTACCCTCCAGCCAGCCCATTTGTTTATTTATTTAATTTATTTATTTATGATTTTGAGGCAGGGTTTCCCTGATATGCTGATGGTCTCGCTAAGTTGCTGTGGCTGACCTTGCTAAATTGCTGAGACAATCCTCCTGTCTTTGCCTCCAAGTACTGGAATTAAAGGCATGTGTCACTGCAACTGGTTAAAGTAATACTTTTAATTTTATAAAATATACATCAGTGTAGGAAATATTAGACAAATAAATATTTTAAATTTTCTTACCCAGATATAACCCTGATTTATATTTCTGATATATGTCATTCTATTATTTGTATAGAAATATTTACATCTGAAGTTATGACAACATACCTTGTATACATATATTCATTTACCATTCTCTCACAAAATACATTGTTTAAATTGAACTGCATGTCTCAGTTAATGTTCACATTTATCATTCTAGAGAGCAGTTATCTAAAACTCAGATAAATAATTTTCTGAAGATCACAAAATTAATTAGTAGTAGTCAGGATGATTTGAAACTAATAATGCTTTTAGCCATAAAAATCACGTTGCACATTTTACTGTGCTTCATGTGTTTTCCAGTATTTTTAACTATTCCTTTTGACATGTTTGTTTGTTTGCTTATTTATTTTGTCAGTGTGGTACTGGGGATTTTTTATTCTTTATTTTGAAACTTTATTTTGAAACAGGGTCTCACTAAGTTGTGGAGGGCCTCAAGTTGCTGAGGCTGGCCGTAAACATGCAATCCTCCTGCCTCAGCCTCCCAAGTACTGGAATTATAAGCGTGTGCCACCACACCCAGCTTTATGACATGGTTTTTAATGCCAGTTTGAACTGTATTTTGCACATACATTTCCCATTTGGTAGACAATTGGATTTGACTTTTGTCTATTTATTAAATATTGTTGGGATTCATATCCTTATAGGTAGTCATTTCCCAAATCCTGGATTATTGTGTTTAGTAAATTATAATAATTTGGAATCATAGAGGGGTATATAAATTTCAAGACTTTTAAATTACACATCCTCAAAATGATCTCTGAAAGTTTAGTCCAACCTTAGAGTGTACTAATTTTCCACACTGTGGATTATAATTTGTGAATTATACATTGTGGATTATCATTTGAAAATATGTATGTCAACTACATAAATGAAAATATTGTTAAAGAAAGTGTTCTTTATGATATGATATAAATTGCAAAAAAAACCCCTAAAATAATCTAGGGCTCTAATAAGTGGCATAATTATATGCAGGTTTTATCAATAGATTTTATAAATTCATAAAACACTCAAGAAAATTTTTAATTTTCCCCTTATATAATATAAAAGTGTATTGCCAAAAATAATGTACATTTTATTTTGTACATCCCCCATTTACATAAAAATCTTTATTAAAAAAGAAAGATTTGAAATGGTTGAGATAAGTAATTGCTGAATGAATTAGTTGGTTAATGATTAAAATATAGTCAATGGATTTATCTGGAGGGTGGCTTAGGTCAGTACTGTGTAGCTTGAGATGATAGGCCCCTGGTTATAATCCCAGTAGTGGATTATAACCCATTATGATGGATTTATCTGGGTAGTGGCCTAGGCCAGTAGGGTGTGGCTGGAGAAGATGGGTCCCTGGGGGAGCAGCCTTGGGGATTATATTTGGTTCCTCCTCCCCTCAATCTCTCTCTTGCTTCTGGCTTCCATGATGTAAGGCGCACAGCCCATATACTCTACTTTTCTCCACTCCCCGCTGCCATGCCCTGAGATCTGCAGTCTCTGGTCTCACATGGACAGAACCTCAAACTGTGAGCTAATAAATCTTCCTTCCTCTAAGTTATATGGTGGTGTCTTTAGATTGTAGCTGTGAGAATGCTGACTGGAACATTTACAGTCATTCCTTCTCAGCACTTTAATAATTCATGCTAATTATTAGTAACTCTAATTGATATTTGTGATTCTACAGTAGCTACAAACATTTCTTTTTATTGAATCAATTTGAAGTTCTTTGAATAACATTTTCTCATTAGTGATGTATTTTGTAATAGTTTTTGTTTTAATATACTTAGTGAATATTTTTCTTTTTTATTAAAACTTCAATTTGCCCTACTTTATTCTAATTAAAAGTACCCCTTGATCTGGGCATGGTGGCCCATGTTTGTAATCCCAGTACTTGGGAGGCTGAGACAGGAAGATCGCAGGTTTGCAGCCAGCGTTAGCAACTTAGTGAGACCCTGTTCAGAAAAATAAAATAGAGCTGGGGGTGTAGCTCAAAGGTAGCATGCCCCTGGGTTCAATCTCTAGTACCAAAAAATAAGAGAGAAGGAAAAAAGTACCCCTTGGCAATAAGTTCTGCTTCTGATACATCCATATCTCAAGAGTAATTGTAGACAATTATGGTTGGGTCTCATTTAATAAGAACATTGTTTAGAAAGATGGTTTGAATACATGATTACTTTTAAGATTGCTTATTACTCATTTTGTTTTATAGTAAAATTCTTTATCACCAGCTTCTAGCACCTTAAATATAGTGCATTCAAGGGAGGATGTGCTATATAAGTGAACTAAATAATGACATTAGACACAGATATTGGTAAAGACCAAAACTAGATTAAAAAGTCTAAAGACAATCTTGAAAATAAATGTAGCCACTGCATCCTAGAAATATTTGTTTAGTAGGGACCCCCTTTATTTTATAATTGGAATAAAACTTTATGTAATTTCTTTTGAAAGGGAGTGTTGACTTTGCTTGAGATGTGCTAGTCCACCAAATTCTGTACATTTTTTCTGTATGTTGTAGCATTTACAATGATATTAGAAGAAATACACTTCTAATTCGATAAAAATTACCTTCAAATGGTAGATTGTCTTCCAGCATCCCCTCCAAGTCCCCCCAAAATTATGGAGGTAGTATCTTTATTCAGAACTGGTGGTCTTGTGATATTTATGTCATATATCAGTGATCAAGATTGTTGTAATATTATTGTATGGGATAACTCCTTTTATTATGAGCTTCTTCAAAAGAAAAAAAAAGTAAAAATATCATACCATCCTATATCTTTAAATTTAGAAAAATCTTTTCAGATATATAGGCAGTTTCCCACTACATGCATAAACTGTTTTAAAACCAAGTATCATGTTTTAAAATCTTAGTTGTTGAATGCTGACTATAAGCCAGGTTTGTACATATTGGAGATGCAAGAATTTGTATTCATGTACATATAGGATTAGTATGTGTATTTATATGTATATATGAATGATTATTAGAATACTGTGTACCAAATAAAATCATAAAGAACTTATAAAGCACAGTGTAATCTACAGGAAAGAATGATGAACTCTATCTCTTTGAGGGGTGGGGTAGATCAAGGAATGCTATAGCCCCATTGTAAATCAATACACATTGAAGTGAATAGGAGTTCGACTGAGTGCTTAAAACAGACATCCTTGTAAAAATATAATATGCAGTTAAGTCTCATAGGCCTTAATTTCTCCAAATTCATCAGAATTGTTTTGCTACTTTAAGAAAATTTCCAATTATGTGCCTTTCTGCTAATCAATCATGGTAGCCTAAAGCTTCTCTTACAACAGTTGGGTGTTTAAGGCTGTAGAATTTTAGCTTGTCGCAGTGAGCTAACTGATTCATATGCCAGAAATGCTCTGAGATGTTAACCCTATTTAAAAAGGGTCACTGACAGAGACAGCCTTTCCTGTTCAATATCTACATGTTAATCTAGTATCCTCACACTTTTTTCTACCCTTCACTCCTTTTTGCTGTCACAAAGTACTCCTGTGTTATATAGCAATAGTGACTCACTGATGTTCATACACTGTAAATCACTAAACCATCTGTCCTGCTAAATTTTGAAACAATCCCCACGGAGTAAAACGCCTGAGTCAGAATATAGTTGGGAGATAATTTGCTTTTTCTGGATCTGCTTAGTAATAAGTGGCCTAGGTGCTTACTGGGGTTGCTCCGGCTGACGCTACTTGCTCCATCGTCCCACCACAGATGGTTGCTGCTTTAAGCAGCTCCCTAAAAACTATTCCGTGGTTCCAGCCACGGAGGGTCGCTGCACCAGACAGCTTCCTGAAGATTGTTCCGTGGTTCCAGCCATGGAAGGTCGCTGCACCAGGCAGCTTCCTGATCAATAGTCTTCTCGCACGATACCTACAGTAAGTCTGATATTATAATTTGCAGAATAATTACATTTAATAATTGGGGGATCGGGAGAAGACAGAGATGACAAATTCTCCTGCCTTATGTAGTCAAGGCCTTTCTCATATAGAGGTTCAAACAAAGCAAATGGGAAGAAGATCACAAGTTAAGACCAAGGAGTGGCAAACACAAGTTAAGACTACAGAGTGGCAAGGTGAATGTTTCAGGGAGAATGGAGGTCAATCAAAGTCCACCTTTCGGTCCCATCCAGTCCAAGAAAGCTTGTCCGCGTGCAGACAATTTCCACTTAGCATGTACTGTGTACATAGTTAAGCTGGTCTGAAATGGTGACCTCATTGTGTGGGCTAAGATGGCCCCCAACAGGTGATCTTTTTAATTTATCTATCATCTATCTATCTGAAATATATATTACTTTTATTTACTTATTACTATTTTTTTTTGCAGTGCTAGGGATTGAACACAGGGGCATTTTACCTCTTAGCTACACCCCTGCACTATTTTATTTTTTATTTGGAAACAGGGTTTTGCTGAGAGCCTCACTAAGTTCCTGAACCTGGCCGCGAACCTGCAATCCTCCTGTCTCAGCCTCCCAAGTACTGGGATTACAGGCATGTGCACCATGCCCAGTCACAAATATATTCTTTAGTTGACAAATAAAAATTGTATATATTTATGGTATAGAACATAATGATTTGAAATATGTATACATTATGGCATGTCTAAACCAACCTAATTAATGTATTTCCTTTCACTTAAAATCTACTCTCAGCAATTTTCAAGAATATAATACATTGTTAATAGCTATAGTTACCACATTATATAATAGATCTCTTGAACCCATTCCTCTTATCTAACTGAAATTTTGTATCTTTTACCAACATTCAAATTTCACTTCCTGAACTTAAAGATTTTGTGCAATTCATAATCAGATGGGAAGTCTTTCATCTGCTTCCTCTTTAATGTAGTACGTAAAATATTAACAAATTAAAGCCAGGCATGGTGGTGTACGCTTGTAATCCCAGTACATGGGAGACTGAGACAGGAGGATCACAGGTTTGAGGACAGCCCCAACAAGTAGTGAGATTCTCATCAACCTAGTGAGACCCTGTTTCTAAATAAAAATAAAATAGGGCTGGGGGTATAGCTCAGAGGTAGAATGCCTCTGGGCTCAATCCTCAGTACTACCCACAAAAAAATTAACAAATTATAACTATTAGGTCTTCGTGTACTAGTTATCTGCAGTTAATATATTTGAGATGATCTAGATTTTCATAAAATGACTATATCATCTTGTAAAAACAAAAACTATTTTAATAATATAAATTGCAGATAGAAGAATATGAATTTAAAACAGCAGCTCTTAAATTTTTAGTGTTGTCAATACCCTTATGATATTTGAGAATCATAAGATTGATACTTAATTTGTAGACTGTTGGTTTAAATCTTATTGTACATGTTTGGGCATCAGGGATACAAGTACTCCACATCTTGGTAATTGTGTGTTTTCTTGCAAGAGATTCCTCTGTAACTAATTTGTGCATGCTAGATTCCTTGACTCATGAAATATGTTTTTAACATTAGGAAATTCTTAATAATATGATTTAGCCAATTAAATTTTTATTTTTTTAAACTGGGAATTGAACTCAGGAACATTCTACCTCTGAGCTAACTCTCAGCTCTTTTTGTTTTTTATTTTGAAACAGGGTTTTTCCTAAGTTGCTGAGAATCTTGCTAAGTTGTTGAGATGGTCCTTGGTCTTGCTCAGTTGTTGAGATGGTCCTTCTGTCTCAGCCTTCCAAGTACTAGGATTACAGGTATGTACCACCATGCGTGGCTTAATTTTTATCTTGAGATATATATCTCTCCCAAGAATAAAATAGCTCATATCAGAGTACAAAAAATTCATATTTCTGTTGCAGTTGAAAACCCAATTATTATAAAAATAAATGATGAGTCATGCCACCACATGGAAATTTGAAGTGCAAATAACTCTGAATTCCTAGATTCAAGAGAGAACTCGTGATAAAAGGGGCTTGATATGTTAAATTTTTCTCATGTTTCTATTTTTATAGATGACATTCACATAAAAATTTTGTGAATATAATGCAATGAATTACTTTTGCTGTCTATTTTAAATAATTTCTAGTATCAATAAGAAATTAGTAGGTATTTAGCCATATCAAAATATAGCTGATTTAGTTTATGTTATTGCTAAAGAAAATAGGTACGTTTACTAGATTTCTGGTTAAATGTGATGGTTTGAACAGACATATTTAACTCTATTCCTCCCAAATTCCCTGCTGCAATAACTTAAGACAATAAAAAGGCTTAAATCTGTGAAGACAAAAATTATAGGAGAGAAAACAATGTTAGATTAGCCATGCTAACAAAATTCTAGAGCTGGAATGGTGATCATTAACTCAGAAGACTGGAGACAGCATCAGTGCCAAGTGTCTACATTGGGATAATATGTAATAAAAGCAAATTATATTGAGAAATAATCCCATTTACACCTCGGAATGCTGAAATGTTTTAGAAACCAGAACCACAAGGTGTCGTTGGAAGGTGGGTTACAAAACACGGCTAAGGACATAAAAATTGGTTGAGAATATTTGAAAGAAGTTCCATTCCCAGATCTCTCTCATTGAGGTCAACCCTGAGTCGAACCCAGGGAGTTCTGAATTCAGAGATAGCAGGATATAAGAGATTCATCATTCTAAAAGAAGAATCTCTAAGGAGAAAGTCTTTTAGAATTAAATAAAGTCTTTACTTTGAGCTTTGAGATTCCCATTTCCTTCCCTTTTGAATCCCAGAATTAGAAAAGAATTTGAAGACTTAATTTCTGGAGCTTTTGGCCCAAGGGAGGAAATTTACAGAGACTGACATTTTGTAATTCAACAAAACAAATGGCTAGGGTGTTTTCAACTGAGTACCCATGGTATAGCCCACAAATCAGCAAGCACACAGGGCTTTAATTTAGCTGTTCAATGTCATGTTTTTAAATACGGATAGACAAAAATTACATATATTTGAAGAAAACTTCAAACATTAGAAACATGAGAAAGTTACAATGATAAATAAGAGGCAACTGAGACAATCTAGGAAAGAGAAGAAAGCTTAAAAAACTGTAGGAAATATTCTTAGAGATCTTTCATGTTTGGAATAAGACCAAAGTGCTATGTATACACACATATAACATATTTTATATATAATAGTTTTATATTTAGTGTACATAAAATATTCAGAGAATATATAAAATTGCTAACAGAAACAAAAACATTGAGTAGATGGTAAGAAAGATAAAGTTAAGGACCTTCTCCTAGAAAAAGGACAAAGAAATAGAGAATAGAAGATAATGTCATAGGAAATTAGATGAGTTTAGGAGGTCCAAAATAAAATAAGGTTTCTAAATGAAAAGACTATAAGAGAAGGGGAGGAAATTATTTTCAATGTGTATGTTTTTTGTATGCATGTGTATGTATATATGTGTGATTATTATAGGTATTTATATATTGTGAGTATATATTCATGTATTCATATAAATATTTATTAAAATCATATCTAGCTATGTGTAATTTCCCAGAACTAAAGGACTTGACATTCAGATCAAAGGAATTCCTAAGTAAGAAGTGCCATGAATGAGAAGGGCTTGGGCAAGAAGTACGAGAACATTAAAGAGGGTATATTCCAGCTCCAGGGAGAAGGATAAAGAACACTACATTGGAACAATAGTAAAAAAAAGGCAATAGACTTTTTTAGTAATAGCAGTGAACACTGAAAGGACAATGTGAAATACCTTCAAAATTCTAAGGGGTGATAATTTCTAAACAATAATTATATATCCAGTCAAACTATCAGTCATGTATAAAGTAGGGCAAGCAAACTGTCGAAACGTTGTTCTCCCTGGCACTTTTTCTCAGTATGCTACTGAAGGAAGTGCTCCAACAAAATGAGGATGCAAACATTAAAGGAATAGGTAGACTTTTTAAACCCAAAGAATTGAAAACAAAAAGAGGAAAAGCAGTTGCATAGATTTCAGCAGAGCAGTGGATCAGGAGAATTTATCACTCCCGACAGGCATAGGATGTTGGAGTTATGTAGGAGTGATGACTTAAAAAAAAATGAAGCAGGGATACTTCTCAATGTGTTTGACCCATGGAGGTAATTGACTTTTCCTTTAGTGGGTCCGAGAATGTGTAACTCCAGGGAAATAAAAAAATTAGACAAGAAAGAAAATGTTATTATATTCTACTGCATTACTTAGCTATGAGTAATATGACCATTATCATAATAACGTCAGACCTGAATATTGAACTACCTAAAAATTGTTAGTCCTTAACTGGAAAAGGTGAAAGAGAAAAAAAAGAATGTGCACCTGTGTGTGTGTGTGTGTGTGTGTGTGTGTATAGGAAGTGACATAACAAAATCGAACTTATGTTTTGTAGGAGGTATTTTTTGGCTGTTATCCAAATTTTAAAAAAGTATACAGTAGTTTTAGCATATTATATTTAAAAATGAAGGTGTATAACAAAAGAAAGCTAATGTGATTGAAAATGGCTTTGTGGGTGAATTGGGAGTGGGAAGGGGTGTGTCAGGATTTAAAAAAACATACTATTTTTTCTTATAGAATTTGTAGTACTGATTGACTTTTGAATGAAATATCTATATTATATAAGAAAACTACAATTTAGTTAAAAATATAATGACTATTGCATACAACTAGTAGTTGGAAATAAATGAATTACATTTGTATTGCTTTTATAATGTAATGTATAAACCCCCACATTTAGCTTGAACTCTTGCCTCTTGAACTCTTACTATCTAGTTTTGTACCTATTTTGACCTAGTGTAGTACCGCTGAAAGGTGTATCTGTTTTCTGCTTCAGTTATTTATTTTTGCAGTCACTGAAAACTAAAATAGCAATGATTTATCACTCCTTCTATTGCTCCACATGTAAATACCTGAGGCATCCTTTTGATCCTTCCTGTGTCATGTTTGCCTCTGTCATTCAGTCTTGCTTTCCTATCTTACTCTAGAATATCATCAATTCTCATTTGGAATTCAGCAATATCTTCTGAAATTATATTCCAACTTGTAATTACTGTCTGCCTTAATTTGTTCTAAAGTGCTTCCAGGTTAAATTTCAAAAACCACAACCATGATGTAAGTTCTACTTTCAGCAAACAAAAAAGAATTAAAGGGAAAATGAGGCCAAATCTTTTCAATAGATCATAACCATCCTGGGGCCAGGTGTGGTGGCACATGCTTGTAATTCCAGAACTTCGGAGGCTGAGACAGGAGGATCACAGGTTTGTAGCCGGCTGCAGCAATTTAGCAAGACCCTCCGCAACTTAGTGAGACCCTATTTAAAAATTAAAGATAAAACAGGGCTGGGGATGTAGCTCAGAGGTAGAATGCCCCTGAGTT
>PVJS01001174.1:0-103721 GCA_004027185.1 Glis glis | reverse complement strand
GGTACCGGGGATTGAACCCAGGGGTGTTCTACCTCCGCGCTACACCCCCGGTCCTATTTTTTATACTTTATTTTGAAACCAGGTCTCACAAAGTTGCGGAGGGCCTCACTAAATAGAGAGAGAGAGAGAGAGCTGAGGCTGGCCGCGAACCCAGATCCTCCAGTCTCTGCCTCCCAAAGTACTGGGATTACAAGCCTGTGCCACCATGCCCGGCCTTGTTGTATTTACTTTCCAGTTGTCTCTGTTGTTTGAAAATTCTACTAGAATACCCCAAACGTGACCCTCTCTGCCTGGTCCCTTCCTCCCTTCTCACACTTGCGGGTGCTCGGAGTGGAGAGACTTCTGTGTGTCGCCTGATTCCCCTTACACCATGGCATGGACAGTTCTCAGGCTGTAGGAACCTAGGCCACCTGACAGTAAGTCTGCCTGTTCTCACCAGCCCTGGGCGATTGAGAGGCAAAGGGCTGAGGCGGGACTGTGAGTCTCCCCCATAAAGCCCACCTGCCACCACCCTCACTGGGTAGGGCACCTCTTCAAAACCAGGGTGCTTGAGCTGTTGTGGAGAGAAAAGAACTTCAGGGACAGTTGGAAAAGTGGTTTATAAATGGTGGCAGGCACAGGAAATGTGGACTGTTGCCTAGAATGGAATTGGAAACAGTTCAGGGACCCGTTCTCAGGACTGGAGCTGCCGGAGGCCTGAACCCTAAGCCCTCAGAGCTTCCTGTGCGCTTCTTGATTGACCTGTGTACTCCCAAATAATTCAGTTGCAGGACCCCTTCCTCTGCTCAGAATGAGAGAAGGCTGGGCCGCAGACCTGCAGCGGGACTCTGTGAGGAAACGTCGGGCCTGTGCAGGGAAGGTGGTTTCTACAGAACGGACTTCCTTTTGGAATAAATCCCTCGGCTTTGTAGAATCATGGAACATGAAGACTTCATTTGAGAGCAATGAGCCTGGGAGGATTCTCGCACAGATTGCTGCGTGTCCTTGGAAAAGCGCTTTCTTTCTTTGTGAATTACTTTTCCTCTGGAAAAGGAGAAAATTAGATTATATTACATTGGAAGTAGCTTCCAATTCCAACGTTCCATGAGCCTAAATTTTGCTTCAATTCCAAGGCCTTTTCTATCAGCTCAGCCACTGGCTTCCCTCATAACAGTGTGGCTGCAGGGTGGTTTGTATGTTTGTTTGTTTGTTCGTTCATTCATTTAATTCATGTGTACTGATATAGGTTGGCAGTAGGAACAACCTGAGACAAGGATGGTGTTTTCCACGCCCGGCACTCCTGAGGTCTGTGTGCTGGGATGCCCTCCTCCCGGTGCCTGCCTCACTAAAACCAGTGTCCTGGTTCTCCCATGTTCAATTCCAAACCATGGCCTGGTCTCAGCAAGCACCAAATGACAGGAAATGACACATGCCACGGGGACTTCTCAATTCAAGAAATGCTCTTACTCTTTTGTTTCTTCATTAGTCCTTTTAAGGTCTACCTTCTCTTAATTAACTACTCAATTTGTGAGTAAAATATTCAGTTTGCATCTTTGTATTACAAGTTTTAACGTCTCTGGAAGACATACTTGTGTAAAAGATGAAAAGTCCTTAGCCTCATCCTCTGTTTCCATAACTCCACGACTTTCTTCTGCAGCTGTATGTTTGTTTTACAAGATCTCGGGGGAAGATAATTTATAACTTTTTGTGTGTGCATGTGATTCAGGGGACTGAACCCAGGGGCACTCTACCACAGAGCTAGAACCCAGCCCTTTTTACTTTTTATTTTGAAACAGGATCTCACTAAGTTATCATGCACTGGCCTGGAACCTGCATTCCTCCCGTCTTGGCCTCCAAGTACTGGGATTACAGACATGAGCCACCATGCCCAGCAGAAATTTATAACCTCTTTTTGCTATCCGTTTTATTGTCAGAATCAGCCTTTCCAAAACTATTACTAACAACCAGCATTTATTAAACATGTCATTATGTCCTGGGCCCTGTTTTCAGTGTTTTTCACATACGATCTCCTTTCAGCCTCAAATAACAGGCTGTAAGACAGGTCACATTGCCACACTGCTTCACAGAGGAAGAAACTGAGGCACAGAACACGTGAGCGCTTTCTCCGGGTACACAGTGGCTAGCATGGTGCAGCCACGTCAGCCCCGATGACTAGCCCATTTCTAGCCCATTTCCTCAGGGCACAGAAAACCCCAAGAACACGGCCGTTCTGCAGATGAGAAAGCCAGCACCTTGGGAAGCTCAGTCGTTACCACAGCCCCGCAGGCCCTGAGAGTCAGGGTTCACGCCAAGCACAGCGGCTTTGGGGGCAGCTCGCACGTCACTGGCTGGTCGCTTCCCGGCCTCACATGTTCTCCAAGCTTCTCTCTGCTCCTTCACTCGGTGAGCAGAAGGCTGGCCGCTCCCTCCAAGGACCACGCAGTGTTTTAGGAATACAGCATAGAAACATCAAAATACTAAAGATGTTAGAGAAAAAAATCCTGCAAGTGAAAAAGGGGGTGAAATGTTAAAATTATATATTAATACTATAATCTGAATTGTTAGATAATACAAATAAGATAAAACCAACCTAAGTGTATAACTAGTATATTTTATGAAATACTTTTCTACCTCCAAGAAAGCACATATAGTAATTACCCTTGCAGTGTTTATAAGGAGAGAGGGCCATAGGGACCCACTTTAGTAAATAAAAAAGAATTATGTAATGAATATTAATTATTAATAAATAGATTTTTCTGGGAAAAGGGACCTGAAATCAATTTCATCTTCATCTGAAGGACAAAGATTCTATGTTCTTTTTGTGTTCTCTAGAAAAGCATCTGTCACACTGGCCACAAATGCTTTTTGTATATTTGTCACTAAATGCAAAAAATAAGAGGTCTGGCCTCAGTTTTGCTACATATAATCAGTATTCTGTTAGTCAAATAATAATTCTGAGCCTAGATTCCCACCAGTTATCACTCACTTGTATAATAGCGTCTGGAGGTCTGTGCAGGACCACCACACACCGCTGCACAGGTTGTGTACTGACACAGTCCTGGTTTTATTTCTTCAGTTTTATAGTGTATGTCATAGGAAGCAGAGGACTTTCAAGTCGGTAAGTCTGATGAGCTTTTTATTTCCCGATTATTTTGGTAAAAGATGTTTTTCAGAAGGGTTTAAATGTTTTTTTCTCTAAATTAGATGCCATTTGAAATCTTTCTTTTTACTTTTCTCATAAATTCCGCAAAGGCAAACCTCAGATGACATTCAGTTGAAATGAATGCAACTCCATAATGGTGAATTACACAGTAATAGTCTTGCAACTATTTCGGTTCTAGCGAACAAGGTATAAATGTCAAACGTCCCTTACAGGCCCCTGGTGTCACCATGACCGGGATTTCTACCCTTGTCGGTCCAGATCCCAGTCTCCCAGCTGAATAAGCTAACCACATCCTACTTCCACAGAGGAGCGGTGCCAACCTCCAGACTGGAGGCCTGGGGTCAGGGCGCTCCCCCAGGTGGTGCTGGGGTGGGCGAGACCTGTTCCTTGGCTTCCCAAGAACTATTTCTGTGCCAATCACTCCCCTTCATGACACTCTCCCTACTTTTTTCTCAAAACAGGTTGTAATACACTTGATTGGGTTATAGCTTCATGTTTCCTTAACCTTATATTATGTTTAAATCAGCAGTCTAAAACAAAGAGATTAATTCCATATTCTCTATTTTTTATTGAAGGAGTATTCTAAATCTGTCTTGTTAATATTAGAAAAACCAGAAATTGAATTAGATCATTTGATAGCAAAACATAGGTTGATGTAAACAAGTCTTCTGATGTTCAAATTTAGCTTAATCAAGTAACAAGATTTTTTTTCTTTTTACCAAGAAAGGATCTTACTTAAATATAGTAACCAGCAAATAAGCACATGCAAAATGCTCAAAATCATTTGTCATTAGGAAACTGAAAGTTAAAGCCACAGTGATTTCTGTTACATACTATTAGAATGGCTAATGTTTTTAACAATTGGCAATGTCACGTGCTGGCAGTTAGAACTCTTGTACAGTGTTTGGGGGAAATGTACACAAAATAGCCTAGGCACAGTTAACAATTTCTTATAAGCTTAAAATTGCACTTACTATATAATCCAACAGTCTCATTCCTAGAGTTTACCAAGAGAAAAGAAATAACTATCCATACAGAGACCTGTCACAGATGTTTTTAGCAGCTCATTCATAATTGCCCCAAACTAGAAACTAGAAATTGCCCACAGAGTAGAATACTACTAATCAGTCAAAGGGAAACTGCTGATAGGTGCAGCCGTGTGGATGAATTCAGAAGCCAGATGCCAAGGCTGTCCTGTGTGACTTATCTGTATGACACAGTAGAGAGGCAAACCACAAGGACAGAAACCAGACCCGCTGCTGGCAGGAGCTGGGCTCAGACTTCAGATTGCAAAGGAGCCAGAGAGCTTTTTGTCATAGTAGGAATGCCCTATACCTTGACTGTGCTGGCGGTTACAGGATTGTATGTTTGTTATTACATGTAAATTCTATCTTAATAGCTACGACTTCATGTAGTAGACTTCTGTAAAAATAGTAAGCATCACTGGCTAAAAGAAAACAGGGTAATTGTGTGTTTAGCCCTAATTCTCAAATATACTTATCATAGTATAGTATGACTCTACAGTATAACTGATCACACAGTTCCTCTTTTGCACCCAGGGCAGGATGTCTAGTTTACGAACCCTCCTTACATCCTCCACAGCAGAGGGGAGTCATGCAGAACCTTCCCGAGTAGTCCTTCATAAGCAGTTGCTAAATGATAGACACTGAGAAGAATTTCATATGTGAGGGGAATACTTTGAGGCTTAATAAAAGCAGTAAGTCTGGAGCACCAATTATGACCACCAAATTGAATGTTCTAGAGTCAGGAGTGAATAGCGGTCCTCCGGAAACAATGGTGGTGGCTGGACTCGAGTCTAGCTGCTGCTCCCCCGCTCTCTGGTGCTTGAATATAACTCCTGGTGGGTTGAAATCTGAATTCATTTGGTGACCAATTTTCCAGAGCTCGTGTGCCAAGATGAACCCACTTGAAAACCGTGGGCTCTCGGACTTGGCGGCGACAGCGGTCCAGCTGAGGTGGGCTGGCCCGGCATCTGCTGCCTTCATTGTGCTTAATGCCGCATCCATCTGCTTTCTGTCAAAGCCGGTGCCAACAAATTACTAATCTATTGGAGAAACATGGAAATAAGACTGCACTCCTCATTCCTGGCTTTTCCTCTCCTATTTTGCTTGGCTTACGTATTTGGTCTCTGTTTATCTTGGGAAGAAAGAAATGCTATCAAGTATGTGGGGGGAGGGTCACCGTTCACCCCTGCCACCTTTTTAGAGGCTGTGGGGAAAGAGTGTTTAACAGGTTAGTTTCGCTGGCCCGTGACGGTGGCGGCAGCTCTCATTCGTGAGGCGGCTGTGCTGGCACTACTGGTCACCCTCCATGTTCCCCGTCCCAGTTAGCATCGCCACTCTCCAGATGACCAGACCACTGTGCAGCGGGGTTAAATGACTGAGAAGGTCAGACTGCCAGGAAGCTGCAGACCCAGCTCTCAGGCCTGGGCTTCATCCACTGCCGCTTCCGGAAGCCATTTGGAGCTCTTAGCAAGTGTTCTTATGCAGGCATGTGAGTTTAATGAGGAGAGTCTTTAAAGTTTCGAGGAAAAGAAAGGGGGACTTTGTATTTCTTCTTCCAAATAGAGGCCTCTATAATTAGAACATGTCCCTGGACATGTGCTTTTGCATCAAACCAACTGATTGGAGAAAAATAGCCTGTGAACCCAGCACTAAACAGGCCCCTTGAAGTACATGCCCAGGCCTGCGTGTGGGGACAGAGTGGCTGTGTTCCAGCGCTGCCCCTCGGGGCCACGCTTCCTGTTGGAAGGCAGAGCCCACCTCGAGCTCTCCCAGCTTTGGAAGCAGGGCTCTTAGCTCTGGAGTCCGTAACAGGAGTGAGAGCTGGAGCAAGGTGCAGGGTGACCAGAAGTCTCAGCCATTCCTTCCTCTGTGTTCAGTGACTGCCAGTTAGACCCAAGGTGCGATAACTGGAAGTAGTAACAGCATTTCTGCACTGCAGCTGTAAGAACGAGACAAATCAGGAACCTTCTTTCTCTAATAAA
This sequence comes from Glis glis, assembly GCA_004027185.1. NCBI lineage: Eukaryota > Metazoa > Chordata > Mammalia > Rodentia > Gliridae > Glis > Glis glis. The sequence continues at coordinate 97,572 of PVJS01001174.1, read as the reverse complement.
ACCTTCTTATAAGTATAGTCTGCTATAGCCATGTCTGAACACTTGTTTTCTAAAACAAGATTAAAGTGTTATTTCATTTCCTTCGAAAGCAATGAGCACATATGTTTTCACTGAAAAGGCTTCTTACCAGATGACTGACTGATCAAGAGTTGGGGGCGGGTGGAAAGTAGCCCCTAAGTAATATCATGAATATGAGAATTAATTACGTGTGCATTCAAACTCTAAGTGAGCAAATTTGTTTTTAATCAAAGCAAGAGGAGAAGAAGAGCACTCCATTTCTCTGATCTTAGATAATCTGGAATGGGGACTGTGAGGTCAGGGAGGAGGAGGACCAGTCTGAATTCCTGCTCACGGGGACAGTGTGGGAAGAAGGGCCCAGCATCAGGCCAGCAGGGTGCAGAGGTGCCCTGCCCATCAAGGGGGCGCCCTGCCCATCAAGGGAGCTCCCTTCCCATCAAGGGGGCGTCCAGCCCCAGCCAGGGGCTCGCGTGCGTCCCAGGGGACGGGAGATGCAGAAGCAACTTCAAAACTTCTCTAAGGAACCTTGAAACTGATGAACCGTTTCAATGTGTTTTTAACCTTTTACTTGAAAACAACGTGAGTTCAGTGGTTTCTGCGCATCCCATGAAAGGCAGTGGGCCTGCGGGAAGAGACCGCGTCAGAGCCCGGGGCTGGCCTTCCAGCCCTCCGCGCTTGCAGCTGGGCCAGGTCCCTCAGCCCCACCCTCCTCCTCTCTGCAGCTCCTGCCTTAGGCCACGGTCTCACTCCCAGAACCCGTACCAGCCTTCCATTGGGTTAAAGAAGCTGCTGACTGGAACAGGGTTCAGTTTTTGTTGCTAATGTAGCCATTTATTAGCTATCCCAAGAATGGTCAGCTAATTATGGCCCACCTCCTTTTTTTGTAAATAAATTTGTCACACACACATACACACACACCAATGCCTGTGTATGTAGCTGATATGTAGCCACTTTGGGGCTGCAGTGGCAGAAGTGAATAGTGATAGACTCTCTGGCCCAGAGAGCTTAAATTATTTACTATCTGGCCCCTGGCAGAAAATTTGTGCCGGCCTGTGGTCTATAGGAACAGTGACCTCTGCCTCATCCGTGAATAACAATACAACTTCCAGGACACCTCATGTGACGCCCTGACAGGGAGCAAGCTCCCAATAAGTGCAGTTCATTGACTGCCTCGCAGATTCCTAGGTGACACCGCTTTGTTTTGAGAGGTGAAGAAAACTTGCTTTTATAATCATGACAACAGTGTTTGTTAAGTATACCATTTCTTAAGCACCAGAGGGGCTGAGTATTGGAGGCTGAGGTGCATGGGCGCCACTGCCCGGGTCATTCCCGGGTCCCTCTGGTTATTAGCCGCATGGCCTAGGACAGGTTGCCTAGCATCTCTGTGCCTTAGGTCCTCGTCGCCACAGCAAGGACATTAATAACACGTACTCGAGCTTCATGTCAGGAGTCAGTGAGTTAATACAAAGAACATGGAACTGAGCTGAAATGTAGTAAATACTGTGTTTGCTGTTCTTGTTATTAATCCACATCTCTTTCTGCTGGAAGTCCTTGAGAAGCTCTTCCTCATCTTCAGGATGAACCCCACACTTCGAAGTCCTCAGGGCCCTGCCAGATCTGGCCTCTCTTCCCGCCACCCGGCCCAGCCCCACGGAGCTCCTCAGTGGCCTCACGAGCACGCTCTTGCCCCCTTGCAGCGTCACGGCCACTCCTCCCGGCGCTCTTCCTCTCTCTGCCCTGCTCCCCTTCCACCTCATACTCATGCTTGGGCCCCTTAGGTGGCGCATCGCCTAGTCCTGACAGTTCTGCAGGTGGACAGCATCAGAGACGGTCACTGCTTTGCAGGGAAGAGGATGAAGGGAAGAAAGATGAGGGCAAGTTGCTGAGGGCAGGGTCTCCTCCAGCCAGCCCCCCACCCCCGCAGCCTACCCAGCAGAGACAGGAGTTCAGTTCCAGAGCCACTTATTCAGAGAAGTCTCCACCCCACCCCACGGCAGACAGTCCATGAACCCCAGCCCCAGTCAGGTTCATGCCCATCTCAATCTTTGCTGTTTTACTTTTGCATTTTTTCTTATCTTTGCCCCTCCTACTCCAGTACACACATGCACACATGTAGACTGTGAGCTTCCCATGTGCAGGAGTCAAAGTATATTAACTTTATGTCCTTATGCCTAGAACAGTTTCCAGCATAGATGGGGAGAGTCTTCCAGAAAGTAATAAGGACTTATTGAGAAACACTGATCCGTATTCTACAAACATTTGTCCTTTTATATTTCCTTTGTTTCATCGTTTATTGGGTCAGCAGTCATTGACTGGGCAGCATGTTTTGTTGGATAAGCACATGGGTTCCAGGGTCAATTTGCTTGCACTTCAGTCCAGTCTACTAGCTCTTGCTTTTCTTCACTGTAGATAGTGGTATCCATATTTCATATGATTATTGGGAGAAATGAATGAATTCATTGGGCCAAAGCACTTAACCAGGTACCTAGCATACACTGCGGTTCAACAGTTAACAACTACTGTACTATTGGGATGGTGTCGTGTATGCATTTAGTGTCCTTGAATTTAATTTATGTATGTACATCAGTATAAAAGGAGTGGAAGAAAAGGGAAGACACAGCCCTTGCAGTAGCTGGAGCCCTTGCAAGTACTGTCCTCCCCGAGCAAGCAGGTGCAAGCAGGTCTTCCGTCCCAGCCTCCAGCCTGCCCGCTTCCCCTCGTGCCACCATTTTGGTGTGCCTAGTGTTGTGCTTGTGCTTGTGCTTCAAATCATAATGTGGCATCAGGCACAAATGCCTCATTGGGTGCCTGAGCAAAATTCCAAAACGTGCCTCCTGACACTGAAGCAGATCCATGTTGGGCTAATGCTGGAGGGCCCGCCTGCCCCTCCTGTGTGATGAGGAGTAATCATGGCCCTGAGTGCATTTGTCCTGCCGTAACTGCCAGGTGTACGAGTGACGTGGTAGGAGCGTGTCAGAGTGGCCCTCATCCGAGGACTTGGGAACTGAAATAATGATTTTGGTTAAAATATAAGAATGTAAGATGTCAGGTATGAAACGTATTGAAGCACTTGATGCTTATATCCCATTTTAAGATTAGCTCGCCTTTCTCCTGGACATTGCAGGGTCCTGTGGGACTCTGTCTTTGGGCTTGCCCCCCAAGGACCTTGGGAATGTGCAGAGAGAAAATGCTTGGAGACTGGCAGCCTCATCCGCACCAACAAGAAGGGCTAATAGGCATCATGACTAATACTCTGTGGTGAATGGATGTTTTCACAAGTATAAAGATTAAATAAAAACCATTAATTTGTGTTTGCCTTTTGTTTAGGTAACTACTCCAGACCCCCAACATATAGTGGGGTGCCCAGTGCAAGCTACAGCGGCCCAGGGCCCGGGATGGGTATCAACGCCAACAACCAGATGCACGGGCAAGGGCCCAGCCAGCCATGTGGTGCTATGCCCCTGGGGCGAATGCCGTCAGCTGGGATGCAGAACAGGCCGTTTCCTGGAAACGTGAGCAGCGTGCCCCCCAGTTCTCCAGGCATGTCTCAGCAGGGAGGGCCAGGAATGGGGCCTCCCATGCCCACCGTGAACCGTAAGGCGCAGGAGGCCGCCGCGGCCGTGATGCAGGCTGCTGCAAACTCAGCACAAAGCAGGTACGCTGCTAGGACGGGGTTGGGCCACGTTGTGTCGACACGGGACCACATTACAGATATGGGGTGTGTCATTTCCCTAGAGTATGCCAGAGTAGCAGAACATACTTTTACCTGGATGCTCTTTTTGCATTAAATATATGCTGTAATGTGAAGCTCATGTTTTGTGATCCATCGAGGAAGGAATCTGAGTGGTGGCACATCACTTGTTGCAAGTTGTGACTTGCAACTTCTGTGAACAGTCACTGCAACCAGCACCCCAGATGGCGTGGCATAGGAAGCCGCTCGCGCCATTTAAACACTAGAGCTGAAAACTACTTAAAATCTAAAACACTGAAAGAGACACAAGCCCCCACTTTTCATTGCCCTACCATAAGATCTTCATAAACTGGAAACTTTGTATGTGTACATATGTGTATTGTGTGTTGGTCTAAATGTATTCCTGAGGGATTTATATGCTTCATATTCTTGTGTTATATTTTTTTCTGGGCAGACCTCTCTGTCTAAACCAAAATTGTGGTTAATAAAGCAAAGATAGTATTTTAGAAAGTTTAAGTTGGTAGAGCCAGGCTTTACCTTCTATTATTTACTTGCTTTTAGTCCCAATTTTTAATATTTATTCTTAAAGTAAATACTTGTCCTGTATAAAAGTAACATAATTAGAAATTTATGAGGCAAATATGACTGTGATTTAAAAGCAGCACTTATAAGTATGTTTTAAAACAAAGCACATTGGACAATATGTATCTCAGTGTCACCTTCAGAAGATAGAAGATTCTGACTCTTGTCAAAGGGAGATCAAAGCTAATTGTGTGAGCATGTACGTGTGCGTGTGCGTGCGTGCGTGTGTGTGTGTGTGTTTAAATGTGTCCCTTTGTTTCTTTTCCTCTGAAGCTGCTATCTTGGAAGGGCTGGGACCCCTCCAGTCTCATTGTTTGCTCCCAGTAATAATAAATTTCCCTTGAGGAATTAAAATGAAAATCGATCATTATCTCTCTGTCCTGCCCATATTACAATCACTGAAAATCTCGAACCCCAGTGGCCCACGGTGCCCAGGCTGAAGGTAGTGTTGGAATGGACCTGCCTGCACAGACTGGTTCGGTTGTTCCAGTTGAAATTCTGACAAGTCACCTCCCTCTGTTAGGTAGAAAGTAAGTGGTCGCGTTGGGCATGAGGCCTCCGATGGCCATCTGAGAGAAAGATGGCCGTAGAGATCAAGGCTTGACGAACGGGCTTGCCTGCTCCCTTTCTGAATCAGCGTGTGTACCATCTTGTAGAAATTGAAATATAAGTATGCAAACATACAAATTTTGTTTCTAGTCGGTAGACTATCCCAAAGCCTTGTCTTTACATACTGCTCATTTTAGCTCTCCAGGAGTTTAAATGGGGGCTGTTTATTTTAGTTTTTGATTTTACCAAAGTCAAAGCTATGCTTCAGATCTGTAAACTGAGATTAGACCTAGAATCTCACTTTTCTTTCTCCGGTGCCCTCCTCCCCTCCACCTTTTTTTATTTACGGAGTTTTGTCCAGTCCACCCCAGGCAGCTGCGTGGTCCAGGGTATTCTACTCACTCACCCCATTCTGTAACCCCCACACCTACGTGTGGAATAGCGTGTGGACCGGGATTCAAACTTGTGCTACAGAACAAATCCAAAGAAGCTGTTCTTCTGTTCCACTTTAGGCCACCATACATTAGGTCGCCTGCTTATCCCAGCCAGTCTGGGGCTGGCGGACGCCCCATGTTTTCTTCCCAACACCCCACCTATGGCAGCTCCCAGGCTCCCATGATGCACCAGCCTGACCAGTACGGGTAGGTAGCAACACGCCCCGGGCTTGCTGCGGGACCTGGGCATTTTCTTTTAAACTATCAGCAAATGTGCCATCTGGCTGCGAGAGGAATGCCCACCCAAGACAGTGAAAGACCTCATAGGGGACCCGGCTCAGAGGGCTCGTCTTTCTGTCCACTGTGTTTGCTGTTTCTTTTGTTTTTCCTTCTTACCCGTACCGTGGCGGTGAGGTGGCGCCTGCATGCCGCCCTGTCCTGTTCGTGCATGGCTTTGGCATGGCTGCTTCCCTTCATGCCTGAGAGGGGACATAGACCCTTCATCTCCATAAAAGCAAGGGAGTCACCTACTCTGGCGTCCTTCCCCCTCTGCTGTCGTGTGTTGTCTGGTTACCTGTGTTGTGCAGCACTGTTCTCATGGCTGTGTGACAATCATGCCTGCTACCACAGTGAGCTGCTGCCACGCCCAGCCACCCCAGGGCAGCAGCCCCCGAGTCAGGAGACTCGCACAGGCTGAGGAGAGGTCTCGTGGCAACACCAAACCAGCAACCATGCCAGAGTTCTGTTGTTTCCTTCCAGCGAGTATTAGAATGTCGAAGTCACCAGGAAAATACAAGATAATCCAACACAGAATTTTTTACTTAAACACACTGTGGCCATATTATTATCCCTTTCAATACAGGAATTACATACAGCAACAAAAAGTCTCTCTCTCCTCCTTCCTTCCGCAGAACTATGTAAAATCAGGCCTGGTCACCATTTTTAGGTTAGTGAATGCGCTTAAAACATATTATTTTTGTGTGATTAGTGATATTTTGTGTATATTAATGATAAGATCATTGAATACAGACTTCATGCTTGGCAGTGTCAGTAGAGACATTCTTGTCTTTGGTTACAATAAAGCAGAGATTGTAGACTAGCTTTGTTTAAACGGTGAATTTAGAGGCTCTGTTTTCACTACTCGTTATGGATGCGTGACAGAGAGCTTTCTAACAGTTTTGTATTTGGTATACATTTATTTAGACAACAAGCACAAATGATCATTTTGTAACCAAGAGTTCTAAATTCTGTAAACATGGTCCTGAGTGTTGTCCAACAAATACTGACTTCTGTAAATGCAGCCCTCCACGTGCAAGAACTCCGGTGAATGAGGTCAGCCTACTTATTCTCTGGAAATTGTCTTTCCTCCATACTTTCTCCTGCTACCTTCAAGGTCAGTGCCCGAGTCAAGCAGGACGACAGTGGTGGGGGAGATAGGCGTTTATCATCGGCTGCTGACCCGCAGGCTCTGTCCTTCCCCAACGCAGGGGTGCTGCTGCGGCTGCAACGCGAGTGTGGCTGCGCCTTGCCAAGCCACATTAAGCAGCTGTGTAAAATGAATTTAAATGGCATGTATCAGAGTAAAATCTCTTCCACTGGGGCAGGGAATCAATGTTAGCTAACCAGCACGAGAAGATCCGATCTGTACCTCAGCCAGCAGCCTCCAGATAGCTTCTGTAGAATACACCTCCTCCTTAATTAAAAATAAGAGAAAGAAAAATGCTGGAGTTCCTCGGTAAATCTCCCAAAGTGCACTTGGCAGAGGCTTGTCTTTACAGCCCGCACCTGTTGGCTGAGAGTTTTGCTTTTCATATCTACAGTATTCTTTCTAAAAAAGAAAGAAAACAACATTTTCTTCCTATTTTAAGTCTTCCTTCTGTTCCACTTTGCAGTACACAGAGCTGTTGTACCTTTTTTTGAAAAAGCACAGCCTGAAATTTGAGAAAGCGTGTGTGTCACACGCGTCCGTGCGAGGGGTTGAGATGTGGTTTCCAACCTGCTTTTGCCTCCCTTGTTGAATCGCTCGTGGCCGCGAGCTTGCATTGCGGGGCTTGTTTTTGCTTTCCTTCCCCAATCGTGGTTCTGTCAGGTGAAAGTTAGGCTGGTCACATGAAAAGCCAGTTTGTGAAAAGCCCCTTTCCCTTTTGGAGAGGAAGCGATGGTGCCGCCTGTCAGGGCCTGGTATTCACCGAGCTTGTCTTCACGGGCCCGGGGCCTGAGAAGGAATCAGACACACTAATGATGCAGGGGGAGAGCAGGTGAGCATGTGTGTCTGCAGTTAGAGCCAGCTCAGTGAGAAAGTGAAGGCTGGCAGCGGTGTTTCCGGCTTTCTTAGCTAGTTGAGTGTAAGATAGTGCAGAGAAAAACACAAGTCTTCTACTTGCTGCCCTGAATAAGTTAAGGAGCAAATAGATTGGGGTTTGGGTTTTTTTTTTCATCATTTGAGTAAAAGAATTCTTTATTTCAATTATGAGAGGATTTACAATGGAAGGTGGTGGATCTCGTTCAAGTGCTAGATTAGCGGTGTAATGATGCCCGGTCATTGGGAGGTAATGACTGATAAGTAATATCTGTTCAGAACTGATACACTTTGTACTCAGAAAATGCACTGCTGTATTTGCTTTTGAAGCATTAATAGTTTGTGTAATATTATTTTGAAGATTAGAGAAACAGGGTTGACTACACTACTTGATCGTAATAAAAGCCCAGTTCTGCTGGCTGTCGGCAGCATCAGGTTGGAAGGATTCAGAGTGTGGCAGAGCCACAGGTGGTCAGAAGCTTGGGGAGGCCCTGGGCACCTTCCTCCTGAGATGCACTGCCGTGAACCCCAGGCTGCAGCACACACTCGCAATGTTTTCAATACTTGGATCCATTATCTCCGACCTTGATGATTAAAGCGTCACACACATACACACACACTTTCCCTCGTTACTGAGTGCACTTTGCATCCATTCACTAATTCTAGGTAGCACCTGGTAGTCCTCAACAGTTGACAGCTCTGCCAAATATACCTGCTTTGTGGAACTGCATATTTCAGAATCATCTGGATTTTTGTCTTGGAAATGACTCAGGAGGAAGCATGACCTCACTGAATTTACAGAAGGTCTAACAAGCCCTAGATATTCAAGGCGGGATGGATGGATACAAGATTTTAATTCCTCAGTCACCTCTCATGTGTAAACTTCTGTCAAGTCTTAGGTGACTTAAGTTTGGGTCGAAGGTGTGGCGTGGAGTTCTATATTCATAAGAATAGGTTCCAAGAAGATGCAGTTTCAATTATAGAATGACAGAATCCTAGTGCTGGAAGGAATCTGAATACTTTTCCAGTCTCTACTTCTTGACTTTATGGTGGAGACAGCACAGCAGTCAGGTCCCTGGCCCTCTTTTTCCTATGTGGTGCTGTCCCTAAACTAGATTTTCCTGGAAGAAAGGAAGGGAGGGAGAAGGGGAGGGATAGAGGGAAAGGAAAGGAAAGGAAAGGAAAGGAAAGGAAAGGAAAGGAAAGGAAAAGAAGAGAGAGGGAGATGGGAAGAGAAGGGAGCTGGGCATGGTGCCCCATGTCTGTGATCCCAGTACTTGGGAGGCTGACACAGGAGGATAGCAGGTTCAAGGACAGACAGCCTTAGCAAGTAGTGAGACTCTCATCAGCCTAATGAAACTCTATTTCAAAATAAAATAAAATAGGACTAGGGGTGTACCTCCAAGGCAGAATGCCCCTGGACTCAATCCTCAACACCACAAACAAGAAAAGAAAGAAAAACTCTTCATCGCTTGGGTTCCCCTTCATGTCTAAAGGCATCCCTAAGTTGGGACGTGAGCGAGCATCTGAGCGAGACCCTCTTTGACGCCGAGGGGTGGGTCACCCACCTCTGCTGCACCATAAAGGAAGTGGGCAGCGGACTCCGGGGCAGCAGGGAGTCTGCCTCTCACGCCAGACACCTGCAGGATAAGTAACAGTTGCTGGCGCACAGATGGCTTTGGATTTCGGCCCGTTTCACCATGTGATTGCTCGTACCTGTTTTGCTTCAGCATTTAACATTGTCAAGACTGGCATAGAGCTGTTGAAGTAAGGATCCCGGGTCCTGGAAGAGGCGGCACTACCTGCACGGGCAGATGCGTACCCCGACGTGGTGCCCTAGTCGCTTTGCTCTCCCCCGTGGACTAACTGAACTTCAGAAGAAGGATAACTCTCAGACTTACTAGTTTTTAAAAACGAAGAGCAAAGTCAATTCTGAGTCTCACTGCTCTTGACGAGAAGGCAGTTGTTCTAATGAATATCGCTAACTTGAGTACGAGTACCTGCATCTTAATGCTTACACCACGCCACAACTGGGCACCAGAATTAGTTTTTAAATATTTTTAGTTTTTAGTCAAATATTTTTCATCTATTTTTTCATCTTAGCCACTTGTTAACAGGGTGGATAAACTCCATGACATCTTAGCCAGAGATGCTTGATTGGTAGCAACACAACTCCTTAAAGTATTGAAGTAGCTGAATGTTTTGTCAGAGGATGTGGCCACGGTCTTCCACAGCTGGTTCCATTTACAGAGGGGAATGAATTGGTCTGGCTTCAGGGTGTACAGAGCTGCTTATATCTGTGTCTCTTGTGCATCTCACGTCCACACGCCTTCTAGCAACTGTTCTTTATGGAGATGCATTTGTAATTCATATCCTGGGTTGCTATTTGCCAACAAGGCACTTTTTCTGTGTTATTTTCCTCGGAAGCCAGTATGACGCAGTTTTGCTGATGGACGAGGAGCCACTGATGTGGAAATACCTTAATGGAGAGAGTGCATTAAAATGTCAAAGAGAAGGGGCAAAAACTTGTGAGTGCTTCAAGCCCCATTGATAGTGGGGTCCCTGTGCCGTGTTACCAAGATTCAGCCCTATCCATTTTGGACAATTAGGTTTTAACATAATAGCTATGATTTGAAAATTTGTGTTATTGAAAGACAAGGAGAAAAAATCTCAAAGGTTGAAATACACTCTATTTCTGCAATTAAATGTAAGCCTTTGCATTATCATCTAAATACTTTACAGTCATTTTTGGTCCCTTTTTTCCTTTCAAATTTTAGAATTTGAGTGAATATTACTGTTTGAGTATTTTAAGATTATTATTTCAATTAAACCTTTCAGAGTTACAAAACTATTATGGAAATCCTAAAACACATTTATAACTCTTCAAAATATAGAAAAATAATAATTCTAGAAAGACCAAGAGAGCTTTTATTTTTAACTTCATTGCAATCCAAGGATTCAAAATATGAAAGGTTCAACAAACCTTCAGCAACCTGGAGTCCATGGTATGCCCTAACTGGCTAGTGATTGTCATCTAGAGATGTTAAACACACCCTGACCCCAGCCACAAGAGGGATGAGGCCATGGGCCTGTGTTTTTAACCAATCTCCCAGGTGATTCTAGAGTAGAGAGCCAGCTCACACCTGAGGTTGGTGTTTGGAATTCCTGAAGAGCATCATTGACAACCACAGGAGGAAGAGACAGAACAGGTGCTTCTCCCGTGCTCCTTCACAGTGGGCTGAGCCAGGGAAGCAGGCTGGCACTGGCACACTGGGTGGAGGGAGGTGGAATTGACATTGGAGCAGACTGGAAATCTGCCTTGGCGATCTGTTGACTCGGGCAAGGTTCATCTCCCACACCCTGCCTCTTGGTGTCCTCTTGGATACCAGACCCTCCTCGTGCTCTCAAAAGTCAGAGTCCCCCCCCCCCCACCTGCCTTCTCCCCTGTGAACCCATCTCTAGTCATCCTCACTCCCGTGGTCACTTAGTGCCATGAGAGCCCGGGGTTCTGTGCCCCTGCTTCTTTAGGCCACTTATCTTCGCTTCTGGCCCGATGGCCCTTCTGACATCTCTGCACATCTGCTCACACACACTAGAAGAGCTGGAGTCATCGACGTTGGACACCCACCACTGACTCACAGCACAGCAAATCCCAGTTGTTCCGCGTTAGGAAAGCGTTGCTGAACTCACTGGCCTGTACTGGGTAGCACGAAGGCCTGGGCTGCCACCTGCAGGGCTTTCAGGCTGGTACCAGAGGGTGCTGAATTTTCTTAGCCCTGGAATCTGACGGTGTTTAGGGCTGAAGGCAGCTGGGAAGGTGTGTAAGAGGTGAAGAGAGTATGCTCTGGGTCTTAGGATAGTCCCGTTTGGAAAGTATCATGGGTGACCCTGTGGAGATCCCTAGTAAGGGCCTGAATTTTTTTTAATATGTTTTTATTGGTGCATTGTAGTCTCACATCACAATGAGTATCAGTTTGGAGTTAACATACATGCAGACAACTCTTGGTGTGTCCCCCCTGCTTCCCCCCCATGTAGTACTGAGAATGATGTTGGTATAATCTCACATGTATACATTGTTTATGATAGTAAAGGGAAGGGGAAGGGCAAGAAAGAAGTGAAATCTTTATTAAATGCTCCCAGGCACCTTAGTTTTGTTGTACTAAGGGCTGTAGGATGGAGCTCCCTAAGTGTTTCTCTTAATCTGGGCCTTCATTCTTATTTTGAACCTCACTTCTGCCATCACATAGATTTGAATAACCAAACCAAACAAAAACTCACAGGCTTAAGCCCTTGCTTGTAGAGTTACCCATCCTTGGATCCCTTACTTTTAAAACTACCTGCAGGTGAGATCTCACCCACATCTGTCCTCACCCGCATTCTCTCCCAGCCCACATTCTGTCCTTGCCTCCTTCCCAGGGCCAGGGCTGGTGGGGACTGGAAGAGTTAGTGTTGCTCAACACTCAGGCCTTTCCTAATTTTGAACACTGTTGCTTTACCAAGTTAAGTAACTTTGTGGCCCAGGCCACCTTTAGCTCAGGAAATCTGCAAGAATTTTGGGAGGTTTTCTTAATCAGAAAAAAATCACTGTATTTACATTCCCTAGACAAGTGCATTCTTTGTTAGAGGGTTTTATAAAATATTACTGTGATACAGTACATGGGACAGAGAATTCACGACCCAAATTAATGTTTTTTAAGCCACTGACAGGTCCACTGAGGTACAGGAGATGTATATGCATGTGTGTAAGATATATATGATCTTAATTATCTCTGAGCTTCAATCAGATTAGTTCAGATTAGTGCTTGTTAATTAGCTGCTCGGCATGTGTCGAGTTCCTCCACCCTCTGTGTCTGAGGGGGGCGCTCCCATCCTCCAGCCCCCCGCCCCTCATTCCTTCTGTGGCTCCTCAGCAGCTAAGCCACTGGGGGGGTCAGTTTACCCCACGTCACACCTGTGGCCTGAAGAGAGATGTTCTGCATAAAAGCTTGGGTACTCCTAGCGATGAAAAGGAGCAGTCCTCCCTGTAAATGGATTGGCACTCCTTTCTTAACGGTATTGTGATTTCTCCTTTCTTAATGGTATTATGATTTTACTTTTTAAGTAGTGATCTTTAATGAATGTGGTTAGAAAGGGCCATTTGCTGTGAGGGCACATCAGTGGCCACTGATTTTTCTTTCATGCAGTATGGATCTCGTTTTCTCCAGACCAGGGGACTGTGCACTGTGCATTGTCAGAGACCAGTGGGATGCTGCGAGATACCAGAACCCACAAAGGTCTGGGGCACTTCCTGCAGGGCTCTCATCCCTCCTGCACACTCCAGGCAGCCGGTGTGCTAGCAGTCAGTGGAGAAGTGCTGGAATCAAAACCTCTGAATTAAATATCATCAAAATATTTTAGTTTGTTTCTGTGTGATTGTCCGTAAACTGTTCATAAAACAGAACAGTGGGCTTACCGAGTTGGGGTCAGCTTTGAGGATGCAGAGAACATCCTTAGTTGTAAATTACCAAAACCCAAGCAGTGAGAGACTGTCTTCTCACACTCGGACCAGGATGTCTCTCGCCTCAAAATCTGAGCTGTGTTGGCCCTGGTTCCTTCGAGAGGACAGGTGAGGATCAGTTAGTTGCTTTAGGAACCAGGGGACTGGTCCCTGCATCGGGATGAAAGGAAGAACTGAACACCTCACAGCAGCTGCTCTGGGGTGGGGAACGCCAGAGCCCACTTGGCGACAGGTGGGAGCCAGGGAGCAGTCCCTGTGATGTAGCAGCGCAAGGGAAGGATGTTTGTGATGGTGTCGGCTTTCAAGAAACCCCTAGTGGAACATGCAGTACCATTCAGCGCTCGGTGGAAATTGCTTCACCAAATGCGTGGGTAAAAGACAGCTCTTTAGACAGATGCGGACGCAGCCAGGAGCAAGGCTTGGGAAGCAGCCTGCGAGTGATGCCAGGTCACAAGGCCACGCAAGGCCCAGCCAGAATCAGGCCTCTGCACCATGAAGCTCCCTCGGGAGAAGATGCTGACCAAGCCACTACTGTGCTCTTGAGCAGGCCTCTCGAAAGAGAGCACACTGCTGGCGAGGGCAGATTCTGGCAAAGACTCCGGAAGTCTTGCAGGGTGCTCCTGCCTAGGTGGAAAGATGGCTCGGGGGCCACCTGCCTCGGTGACATCGCCTTGGGGGCACTTAGAAGCCTGTTGGACCACAGGTGTCCAAAGCCAAGCTCCCGATCTCTCTGAAGTCACCTGTGGCAGTGACTGCCCTGCTACCCCTCCTCCCGCACAGACCAGACGCCTGGGAGCCATCTTTCTCTCCCCCAGTGTCTAACTCACCACCACAGCCTGGCGGTCTCACTCCCTCCATACTGTTCAACTCTTTTTCTTGCTTTCCGCTACCTTGTTCCAAGACTAGCATTTCTTCTGGATTCTTGCAGCGGTCTCTTACCTGCAGGCCCCACGTTCATTCTTCCTGCTTAAGAACCCCTAGTCTCTTCCTGTTTCTCTTGGGATAAAGATAGAACCACCCAGAACGGTGACCCTCACACAATGTGCCCCCTTCTTACCGTGCCTGCCTCTCACTCCAGATGCCCCAGGCCCCTTGCATCTGCCATCCCTTCCTCCTCTGACTAATTCCCATCTGACCCTCAGATCTCAGGGGGCACCATCCATCCCTTCCTGGGGAACTTCCTGCCCCTTACTGTGCACGTACGTGCCGCGGGGACCTCGTGGTCCTAGCCTGCTCTGATAGTTTGTTTGGGCCTCTGTTCTGTGCCTTCCCTGCCCGCCCCCCATGCGTAGCACCCATCCTGGACAAATGACCATAACTGTCGACTAAGTAGAAGGTATTTCTTATTAAATTCTGTTACTTCTAGGATGTCTCCTTGAGCAAAAGAGGTGGAATACCTGGGTTTTGTTTGTTGTTGTTTTTTAAATAGCATATGGTTATGTATTTTTACAGGAATCTACAGTTTTTAAATCAGGGCACTTGGTTTGCTCTTTGTCTTTGTTTAATGACACAAATGCCGCTTTGCCTTCACAGGATTGATTTCTAGCCAGGGCCAGTGGCTCGTTGAAATTACAACATTATTTCGCCACCAGCATTGCTAACGCAGCTGCTGTGGGCATGCTGATGGATTAGCCACACCAAAAATCGACTTGCGCTCTGCAGCCTTCTTTTCTGTTTTGATTGTTTGGGGGCACACATGGTGTTTTCTCTCTTTTTGTATTAGATTTAAAGTAATCTCAACTGGATTTCTCCTTCTTAGTACTGCTGGGAAGAACCACCGTGTAATTCCGCTGGAAATGTGTTTCCCCAATGATGCTAGTACATGTGTGAAAATGCTTGTGGGTATAAAATGTTTGTAGTTATATTCTAAACAGGGCATCCTGTTAATGCTCTGTACACAATTAGAGCTCTCCAATGAAACAAAAGAACTCAGGTAAAAATAGACTCTGCTGGAATCAGGACTTTGTAGGATTTTGAGTTCTAATCCTGACTCG
The DNA here is from genome assembly GCA_004027185.1 of Glis glis. Classification (NCBI taxonomy): domain Eukaryota; kingdom Metazoa; phylum Chordata; class Mammalia; order Rodentia; family Gliridae; genus Glis; species Glis glis. Next base: position 82,508 of record PVJS01001174.1, on the reverse strand, counting down.
GGTTCAAGTGATAGAGTGCCCCGAATTTCACTGTTGCCTAGTTTGTCAGTAAGCCATCTTTGCTGTCTTCGTAACTCATGTGCACCCACACTGGGGTCCTTGTGTGCATTTGACAGTCTCGCTCGGCTTTCCAGTGGCGCTCAGGAGTGGTGTCTGCAGTCGGTGCGGCGGGGCGAGGCCTCAAGAGGAGATTCAGACATGGGGTCCTCCTTGTATCTAGGTTATGTCTTCTGTCTGTCCCTGCCCTTCTCCAATGAGCTGTGTCAGAAATTTATTCATTATCAAGAAACACTCTCATACTTTGATCTATCACCATAAAGAAAAAATGTTGATTGCTAAAATGATAATGCCTCAAGATTGTATATAGATTTGATTTAATCATAATTTTATAGTAGTTGACTTAAAAACAAGACATTTAAAAATATACAGCACTCTCCAGGGTCCCATACTAATATTTTTAACTGCTGGATTCAAACAGTAGTGGGGAGCTGTATTCCCTTTTCTGCCTTCACACCGGGCCTTTGGAAATGGCCACTTGAAAATTGGTGTTTGGTTCCATTTCCCTCCCTGCCCAAGCCAGCCCCTGTTTGCAGATGAATGTTGAGTAATCTTGGAGAAATCTCCAAAGTGAACAAAAGGAAAATCTATAAAGTACTGTGGGTGTGTGGAGAATGAGAAGCAGGGAGGAGCGCTTCCAGAATGCATTTGAGGCCCTGCTTCTGATGCGCTCCTTATAAGAACTCAAGTTTCGTCATACTAGGAGATACATGGTGCAGACTCCCTGTCTCAACCCAAAACCCATTTAAATGAATTCCTCCGGCTGTTGTGCAAACGCTGCCTAGTGCTTTGCATTGAAAATGTGACCAGAGCAGTGCTATGGGCCGCCCTGGCAGTGAGCTGGTGGCTGGTCAGCACGCTGGTCTGCCTGCCTTACCCTCACAGAGTGCGGTCTGGCAGCCACCCCAAACCAGTTCCAAATGTGCCCCAGATTACCAGGACAGTCTGTTCACAAAACTAGATCTGTAGACCCACTAGAAGCAGCAGCCCAGGGGTTCCAAACCCAGGACCTGGGGGCCGGTCGCTTCTTCAGCTACACCTTACGTCTTGCTGGGGTTTTCTATAGAGCATGCTCGCCTCATTTCACTCGTATTTCGGCCTGCTTTTGTTTCGTTGTTCTCTTTTCCTTTTGAGAAAGGAACTCGGTGCTTTACCTCACGGCTTTCCATGAGGATTGCGTGTGGAATGTTCCATGGTCGCTGTGGTCAGGGACTTAGCAGTCAGGAGCGCTGCCCTAGAAAGCGACCAGCACTCCTGAGGTGACGTGGCCTTCGCTCATGCTTGAGGCTGCTGCAGCCTCATCAGCCACCAAGTCCTCTTATATTACCGATACCATGATAAGCCAAGACTGCTGGGTGAGTTGGGGCCCACCATCCTACACTTCTTCCCCAAAACATGCAGTCTCAGTCTGCAGAGCTCAGCAGCGTGCAGCGCAGGCTGGTCAGTAGTGCTCATCTTGCTCGCTCACCATCCCCAGTCCTCTCGGCAGCATTTCCAGAGCAGTAATGAATAGGGTTTCTGCCACAGCAGTGAAGGACCGGCTCCCACTTCAGCAGGTGGCCACCTGCCATGCTTGCAGCCACGAGCGCCCTGCCTTCCTGAGGAGACACATTCTCCTTGTCCCCTCCTTGGGTGTCCCAGGAGCGCAGCACACGGGGTCCACTCTTTCCTAGAAGTGGGGTCCAGGGAGCTGCTTTAGTCACACCCGCCAGCAACCCTCTTGCTCTGTGCACCTCCCTGAGGCCTGTATCCCCGAGAACCCAGAGGTTCCTGAAAACAGCACTGTCCTGAATAGTCTGCCTCATACGGTTAAAGATTCCCACACACAGCAGAGGAAGGTGCCAGGCAGTGGGCAGCTGCTGCCACCGCAGCTCGCCTCATCAACAGTCAGCGTGTCAGAGGCCATAGGGAAGGACGCGTCGCACACTGGACTAGAAGCAGGCGTGGCGATTCTGTTCCTGCCACTTACTGGCAGTGTGGCAAGCTACTTAGCTTCTCTGATCCTTTTTTATTTGTATATGAACATTTCTTTATTTGTATATGAACATAGTTCTTTTTTAATTCAAAAAAATTAAACGTGTAAAGTGCCTAGTAATTGCACTGGGCGTGTTTGTAAGTACTTTGTGAGTTATTAATGTTTTTATTATCATTACTGGCCCCCCGTGTTCAGATGTTAGAACTGAGGCCCAAGGAAGTGAAGTGATTTGCTCCCAGAACCCCAGGGACCGTGGGAGGTATGGCTGGTGTCAGAGTCAAGGTCCCTGGCTCTTTAACCAGACTTTTAAATTCACGGGTATGGTTTGATTGAGGGCCATTGTAACAGGCAGCTGACATCTGACACATGGACCTTTAAATATTTGACTTTTTCGTTATTATAAGAGTATTTTTAAGAAGCCATCGTGTGCTCCTTCCTTGTCTTACGTGATTGGAGATGGGCGGTGCTGGTTGGGAGGAAGTCGTAGATTCGGGTTGGATGACTACTTCACTTAGTCCTCTGCCTGTTGGATTTCATATTCTGATTCTCCTTTCCACCTTGGCACCAATAAGTGTCTCAAGGAGGCGTTAGTGCCATCATGCTAGCTGTACTGCTGATGGCTGAATTTGTGGACACTTGAAACACTGGCTCTACTCCATGCTGCCTTTTTGCAGTGGTAAATACATTCTCTATCAGTTCATTAGTGCCTGTCATGTGCAAGGGTTGATTAGGCCCAGATCCTCCTTTCGGGAGCCTTACACACCTTAGAAGAACCCAGAAACTATTTGAGCATGACCAATAGCCAGCTCGGTGCTATAGAAGGCACAGGTGCAGCTTACAGGGAGACTCCCAGGGCTTCCTTCCAGGGAGGCGACCATGGACGGCCTTCAAGGTATAGTGGCTACTAAAACGGATCTTGGAGTAGGGTCAAGGTGGCTGTGCCTTGAAGCAGATACTGGTTCGGAAGTAGTCTTCCAGAAAACAGCCTGTTCAGAACTTAAGGCTGCTCCTCCATGGTTTATCTGCTGAGCCATCAAGAGAGCAGCCTCCACAAGAGCCGCTTCTGCCAGGGTGACATGAATGCTGGGTTGTCTCATGGGAACCCAGGATGCCTGAGTGCACACCAGCAGCCCAGACCAAAGTGAGGCCTGCCACGTAGGAATGTGTTGGTAGCAACAGTAGACGTGTCTGACTGCCTCGCGGTTAGCCGGAAGCCCTTGGATGATCTCAAGTCTGTCTTGTGAGCTGCAGTGAGCGCTCTCATGCCCATCGGCAGTCTGCATTCATGCACAGTGGACCCACAGTGCGCTGAGGATCAAAGGCCCGAGTGGCGCCCAGCTCTCCTCGAGATGTGCTCAGACGCTTATCTTCCAGCTTTCTAAAAATGCTCTTTCCAAGCTGTTGTTGAGTATTGATACAGAATTTCCCTGAATGGTTTGTCTGTTATTTTTTAATTGATTAATTTATTTATTTTTTCCATTTTTTATTACATTTATTGGTGCATCGTAATTATACATTTTGATGAGTGTCAGGGTATCAGAAGCATGCAAAAAAAAAAAAACTTGTTACTTTACTTTTTCAGATAGCCCATGTTTGAATTTTTCTGCCAGCCAGAAAGTCCACTGGAAATAGATACACTAAAGGATCCATACACTGCTTTTTAAAAGTCATTTATTTTACTCTCTTAAAAGAATTTCAAGCCAGGCATGGTGATGACACACCCCTGTAATACCAGTACTTGGGAGGCTGAGAGGAGGATCACAGGTTTGAGGCCAGCCTCAGCAACTTAGCGAGACTCTGTTTCAAAATAAAAAATAAAAAAGGGCTGGGGGTGTAGCTCACAGGTAGAATGCCCCTGGGTTCAATCCCCAGAACTACAACAACATCAAAAAAACTCATAAACATTTTGGCTGTCATACATTAAGAGCCACCAAGTAATAATTTCAAGGTAGCAGAGGGGGTCATGTAATGATTGATTTGGAACACTTAAAGTGTCTGTGGACTTTATACTCTTCTTAGCTTTACTCCTGAAGGTACCATCACTCCCCAAAACTTTGAGAAGTTTTTTTAAAAGTTACTATTTACATACAAATGCTTGACCACAGGGCTAGAATCTTTTAAAGTTTTTCCACCGTGCCACCATCCTTGTTGTCTCGGCCTTTTCCTCGGGAGAACTAGACCACTGTGCTGTTTAAATCTCCCTTCTTCCCATTCATTACCAGCGATCAGAGAAGCAACATTGTGTGACGGTTGTCTCCTTCAGATTGAAGAATGCCCTTCTCTTCTTGCAAGGATCAAGGGAAATAATCTTTTATCAAGCATAGGGCAAAACTAGTAAAACTAAGTCAGCCAGGGATGATGTCGTCAGGGTGCAGGAGGAGAGCGTGGGGTGGGGACGGGAACAATGTCACAAATACGGGCTCCTTCAGCTGATCTAATGCCCATCCCTATGATAGAGAAGCTCTGCCAAAAAGAAATGGAAGCCTGATGTCCACTACGTCATTGTAGTATTGGGGAATCAGTGTATTTTTAATAGAACCTAATTTCAAAATGTTAAATGATAGGGTTGAAGAGTTTTGGCAATGCTTTCTCTCATATGTATTCTATCAGAAAATTTAGGACACAGAATTTTTCTTAATAACTTCTACACTGCCCACTTTTGTTTTCCATTTCTTGACTTCTGGTTTTAATGTGAGGATACTACATGGTGTTAGTAATCAGATCTTAACATTAGGCATTAATTTGCTTGCTTTTGTAATTCCTGTTCTTATTTCAAGTTCCCTACTCTAGCTAATATTCCTCTATATAAATAATAATTCAGAACACCTGACATGATCATGAATGTGTAACTTATTTAACTTATATTTGAAATTTTTAAGTAGTGCCTTGAACAGTTACCTAGCCATAGAGTTCAGTCTCTTTCTCTAAGAAATAATCTGTTTTTTAGCAAACATGAAAACACTAAGCCCCGCCCCTTACCTGAGTGCATCGTTAGCAGTGACAGGGTGAACTGCCGTGCTGCGCGCGGTCAGCCTGTGTGTGTCTGTGCTTTCTCTTCCTCAGGCAAGGCAGCTTTCCTGGTATGAACCAGAGTGGACTTGTGGCTTCCAGCTCTCCCTACAGCCAGCCCATGAACAACAACTCCGGCCTGATGAACACGCAGGCACCGCCTTACAGCATGACGCCCACCATGGTGAACAGCGCGACAGGTAACGTGGCAGCTCTGTGCTCCTGAGGGCCGCCCGTCTCCCCTCTGCTCCTCCTAGGCTTCTGTGCCGGTGAGACAGATCCACTGGTGGAAATGGGGACGGTGCTACTTTTCTGCTTGTGAGAAACTTGCTCAGTCGATATTCGAGACTGGAGGATTGCATTATTTTTCATTCTGTGTTTCTACAATATGTGGGGATATAAGTGTCATTGGAGATCATTAAACATACACATTAAGTGCCCTTTATGTTTGAGAATTATTAGGACTATCAGAAGATTCCAGCACAAGAACTCAGCACTTGACAGTGGTAGAAATGAACATTGGGAATTCACATTTCGGCAGACATGGTTGCAGGGCAGAGGAAGGGGAGTGTAAAGTCCTTCTTCATTTAGAGAAACACCTTTAAACGTGGCTGGAAGTAGCTGCTTCAGAAGTGCTCTTTGCAGGTTGTCTCTATTGAGAAACTGCTGTACATGTTTCATTGTGTTTAGATCTCTCAACCCAGTTTATATGATCTCAACAGTTGGATTCTTACAAAATCACATCTGACTTGTGCATTAAAAGTATTCTGCCCAGGTGCAGTGGCACATGCCTGTAATCCCATTACTCAGAAGGCTGAGGCAGGAGGATCGAGGCTGAGGCACGTTTGAGGCCAGCCTGGGCAACTTAGATCCTGTCTCAAAATGCAAAGGGCTGGGAGTATAGCTCAGTGGTAGACTGCCCCTGGGTTCAATCCCCAGTATTTCAAAAATAACACATAAAGAAAAGAATATTCTGTTGGTTTGGGGACTATCTCAAACTGTGCAGACCTCTCGTTTCTCAGACTCTGAGACCCGTGAGCCACCTCCTCAGGTTCTGGAACTTCGCAGAGCGAAGCGGGACTTGGCAAATGAGGAAGTCTGCCGCCTGGGTTGAGTGGGAGGGACCCTCTTGGTAGCATTTGCCCCTTTAGAGCTTGACTTAGCCAAGGTGTGTCTCTACTGCTTGGTGACACAGAGCCCTGGCTCCCTTGGTCACCTTTTTCCTTCTTCTGCCATCCTGGCCTCCCCATCTCAAGGGCCACGCTTTGTCTCTGAGCTCCTGGGTCACCAAAGCCTACTCTCATTGAATAGAATAGTGCATTCCTTGATTGCTTCCCTTTAAAGGTTTCTGAAAGAGGAAACGTTTTGGTAAAAATGAGGGTTTGTTTGTTTTTATACTGGGGATTGAACCCAGGGGCATTCTACCTCTGAGCTACACTCCCAGCCCTTTTAGTTTTTTCTGATACAGGATCTCACTAAGTTGCTGAGGCTGGCTTTGAACCTGTGATCCTCCTGTCTCAGCCTCCCAAGTACTGGGATGCAGCACCAAGCCTGGCTAAGAGGTTTTTAAAGGAGTAGAGTGGCTTTCCTGGCGTTGAGCAGGCAGTGGTTCCTTCCAGGGAGGTGGGAGTCCTACACTGGCCACCAGCATGCGCGGCTCCAACAGCTGTCGTGAGGAGCCTCCTCTTCCCTGGCCAGCGCTGTCCCAGGTGACAGAGGATCCAGGTTGTGATAGTCTGTGTTCTGTCTAGCTTCCTGAAACAAAATAACTTCAGAGCACTGAAACTACACAATAAATTTTCACCTAGTATAAGCAATACTCAGTTTCCCTCTTTCCTTTGGACCCCAGAGCCACAGAAAACCAACAACACACAGATAGCGCAGTGCCCTGCCTGAGATGCGTGTGTTCCCGCAGACTAGCCAGCTTAACTGGGAGTCACAGAGAGCCTCTCTTTTCATTATTAGTATTCCGATAATTCAGCTATTCCTTATTTCATACAGAGGAGGTCTGTTTGATGAAAGGCTATTTATCCTCACAGTTTTTCGTATGAGGTAGTAGTATATTTTTATTGCATTGTACATTTTGAAATATTGAATTTTTAATAATTTAGACATTTATCAAATTTCACTCTTCACATTTATGTGATTTTATTTCAGCTTTATTAAGTCAAATGCTACCTGATATAAAGTAGTCAGTCAGCTCATCCGAGGAGTATTGGCCGTTTAGCATTTGCTGTGTATCTGTTGACAGCCCTGTGTTCATCTCTGAGGGGAACAGGAATGACACAGGACTTCACGGTAGCTCCTGGGAAGGGTTTGGGTCTGAAGGTGTCACTTGACTAGAGATGGGTCAGGAGTGGCTCATCGTCACATCCATCTCCTAGATCTGGGCCCGTGGAGGTAAATGACCAGTGATAACGGCAAAGCGTTCCTCCGTCCAAGCGCGCTTCGGGAAGAGGTGGAGCTAAGGCCAGCGCTGGCCAGGGCCGGCAGTGGGATTTCCTGAGTCTCACTCAGCGGCCAGTGCAACTGGCATTCCAGTGTTCTCTTCACTGAGTTCAAACAATTGTGTTGCAGACAGTGTACAGGGCAAGGAAAATCCTCCTGTGTAGTGACAAATTGTTACAGGCTTCAGTGAGCAAGTAATTATTTAAATGGAGTCGGCATGAGTATCAATGTGACAACTCTTTCTTCCCTTAAAATGCCAGGGTAAGCTGGATGGAAGCAGCAGGGATTTTTCCCTCTCGAGGAGCATTTTTTGGTTCTGTTTTAGCTGTTCGGATTAAAAGGTTAGAATTATGTATTATAGTGGGCAAAATTATAAGTCATGTGTCACCGTGTTGAATACATCTTCACAACACCTGTACTGTAGTTGCACTTGTTTGTATTGTGCTCATAATATTCACTAGCCATCCACTTGTCTGCATATAAACCTTCATCTCAAAGTGGACATTCAGTTCCAAAAAACCATCTGTATTTCAGTTTGCCTTTCCAGAAGTCCCTCTACAAAACATAGAGGGTTCTCACTACTATACCCTGAAGATAGTAAATGAGCCGCCGCATATGCCACTGCAGCCAAGCCTTCCTGTCACTCAGAGCCCTGGTCAGAGTCCAGTAGTGAGTCTTCACCAGCCCAGTGCTGCTCCATCCCAAATGCACGGTGTCCTGTAAGGTCCTGCCTACCCAGGGCATCCTGGCTCCAGTGGCCCTTCACATCGACCACACCACCCCAAATTATAGCAGTCATCACAGTCAACCACACCATCCCAAATTATCACAGTTGTCACAGTCGACCACACCACCCCAAATTATCAACTACCTACTTGAGGATCTTCTGGCATGCTTGTTAAAACTACAGGTTGCCAGGCTCCCGTCAGGATGTCGGAGCTTGGTCCAGGAACCTGCGCTCTGGCCCAGCCCCTCGGGCAGTCTTCAGCTGTGCCTGCTGCGGTGTGAGGGCCAGGAGTGGAGGTGTTTGCTCAGCTGTCACCTGGCAGAACCCCGCCAGCTTTGTGTGGCATGAGCTGGTGACCATTTTCATGACTGCCTGGGATGACTGTGGCGGGGCAGCTGCTTTCATGGGACTCGGGGGCCTTCCACTCAGGAAGTTTGGGTTCTTTGTACCCTGGCTGGTGGTTGATTGTCAAAGTAGTTTAAAGGGGATTTTCTTGTTTGCTTCCTTGTTTGCTTTAAGTTAATGACTTTAATGAATAGCTGCTGCTCCATCCCCCACCCCTAGAAATTCAAAGGATTTGATAAATTATGAAAAACAGATCTTTCAAACTGGGGGAAAAGATGCTGAGGCCCTGCAGAAGTACACTGGTGTGCCAGACTGCAGGAGCCCGGGCTTCCAGCGAGCACGCAAGCTTGCTGGGGTGGCCGCGTGGGGAGGGGGCACTCGGGGGTCCCATCCAACCTCACGCGCTCCCAGGAGGTTCTCACGTAGGGATGCTCGTGGGTTCTCTCTGGGCCTTGCCGATCCAGTGATAGGGAATACTCCTCTGGGCTTTGTTCTTGCCTCTCGTGTGTGTTATGATAACAGGGTACTTTATATTTTGCCACATATATAAATAGTCATGAACATCTACAGATACACACACATAGACTACAGGCTCTTTGTGCTGTCAAAAACAAGGAATAAAATATTTTGCGGAGCACGGTATATTGCCGTGAAAACTACAGAGGTGTGTGTGCTTCTGTCCTCTCACACGGTCTTCTGGGAATGACTGCAGCCTGCTGGGAGGAGGCAGGAATGAGTGTTCTTCAGTTTAACTTGGGTCACGTGTTCTTCACGTTCTTTTGAATGTATCAAATCCAGGGTGGAACAGCCTCCTTAGGACCTTGACCGTGCTTGCCTGAAGAAACAGTCCTAGCTCCTGCATTTCAGTGGCAGCGCAGAGGCCAGCTTCTGCGCTGCGTGCACAGCACTCGGGCAGCGCCTTCTGCAGCCACCGCCCCTCACTGCCCTGGTGCCTGAACCTTGCATGTTGGGAGAAAGAACGGTGCCCGATTTAGCACATCCTTAGAATAGTGGTGGTCTTCCTTTTCTGCAAAAGGAAAAAAAAAAAAGATAATGGCCCTGGAGGGAAGGCATATAGCTTTTTGCAATGACTCACTGAGAATTCTGGTGAGAAGTCAAAAATAAGCATTTCAACAAAAACAAGAATAAAAGCCATAAGGAAAGACCTTATAATCCATTTAGTAAAATAAAATGTACGGTGTCAGGCAGAAGTACTAAGAAAAAGGATCACTCTAAATTCTATCTTTATTTCTCTTTCAACAATGTGGTTTTCTATCATACTTGCCTGCCCCATTTTAAAGTGTATAATAGAGAATGAAGAAATTTGGGGAGTTTCAAACCAACATATGCTTATATTCATGTAGTCTGGTTTTTAAATCAGTACGAATTATCACTAATTATCATAATACTTAACTGGCCTCTTTCTTTATGCTTCAAAATTGCTTTGGGGTATATAAACACATTTAATGTGCAAAGCATGATATTACTATTCCTATTTTCAAAATAATATTCAAACAGACATAACTTATGCTGACAGCACTGTAAGCTGCCCCGCTGGAGAAGTAAGACTTAGCAGCAGCTAAGTGCCACGACCTTCTGGCTCTCTCTGGAACTGTGCTGACTGTCATTTCTGTGAACCCGCTCTGTGGATAAAAAGCAAGGACGTGGGGACTTTCATACACAAGCCCTTCTTCTCACGCTTGCGCTGCTTTTTTATCCTCCCGCTCTTCTAAAAAGGGTGTTTTTAAATGTACAGGTTTCCTAATTCCTATCTTGTTAAACCCCAGAGATAGAACTGCACGAAATCAATCCCCTACTTTGAACAAGGCGGTCTTCTTGGTGTAATATCTCTCAGCTGCTTTTTTGAGGTTTCACACATTCACAAAAATAACAGCATTTTTAGCTGATCCCAATAGATTTTTCTCTGCAGCTGCATCACTTGAAAAAGCTTTTTGTTCCAGTTCTTAAAGTCTAAGTATTGAAAGTAATTTGAAAAAAAGAAAAACATCCCAATTATGATTTGTGTGTGTTGTGATGACTTTAAGGGCGGACTGGGCTGCAAATGGGCTTTGAAAAGTCAGCCAGCGTGTCTGTGGAAAACACCGGATCGCAGAGAGCACTCTGAGTGTGCGATGGGAACTCAGGGGCACGTGGCAGGGTAGGCTTTTTTGGCAAGACCTATGGTCTCAACCTGCAGTGATGCTAACGATATTAGCAAATTAGCACCACGGCGCTTGCCAGCTAATTCACCAGAGCCTGCTCACGCTCTCACTGCTGTAATTAAAACTAATTATTTTCTAAAACACAGTAATACATGAATATGTGCAATAATCATTTGTAGTGGGCAATCTGTGGAGACTTTTTTAAAGCTGGGTTGTGGGGTTTTTTGGTTTTTCTTTTTTATATATTGTGCTCCCCATCTTCTGCCTGGTTGAGACAGCACTTGCCTTTGGAATATGTGAAATGGGTCCGCTTGTAAGACCTCAGGTTTATGTTACTTTAACCGGGAATGTTTTCTGGGGCCCACTCCTTTATAAGGCTCATCCTCCTCTCCTCTTCCCGGCCTCCGCGCCTCTCGCTCGCTGTTCTTCACACATCTGTCTGATGTCTCGCTGGCAGCCCCTCCAGCCCAGGGTTGAGCAGATGGTTTTCACAGTGGGGTTCTGTGGAAATTCAGCTGTTATTCCCTGGATAGCAACACCAATTCCCTACTGCAGCCTCGTTCTTCCTTTAAAAAGAAATCGAAACCCATATTTTTAACCTGAAAGTGTCTATTAGTATCTGCAATCATTGTGTATAACTCAGTTGTTCTCTGGTGAACCTTTATCTAACGCCTAGATGGAGCTGATTGTATTTCTGAGCTAAGATAGAGAACGTGCATTGGCCCCAGAGCCCTGTGGGTGTCTGAGCTGGCTGGGGAGGGTTGATGACTAAGGCTTCGTGCCAGGCTGATAGGATGTACCAAAGCATGGCAACGGAATCAGAAATCCTTCCCTGTGACAGTTTATTTTCAATTATTGTTTTTGAAGTCCTCTGTGTATAACTGTCTTCCCTTATTGTATACTGGACCATGTGCAATAGACAAAATTTTCAAATGGAACAATATGAAATTTCAGATAACTTTGCATAGTATAGATTATTTGAATTGAGGAAATGAGAAGGCACTAAACCCTTTATTACCCAGGTAAAGGATACACACACCCAGCATTTGCTTCCAGTACCTGATGAGTAATTTTAACATTTGGCTTCTTTCCACTTGTTGCCTACTCTGTTAAAGCGGTAATAATTTTGAAAAAATAATATTGATGTCAGTTGGCCTTCACTGTTGGGTCTTGGGCATATGGAGTGGGTGATTGTCTTTTTTTTTACTAAAGAGGATTGCCAGTATGCGGTACTATTCTGAATTCAGAAATTAGAATGCTCCGGGTTGCTGTTTCTCTTTTCTTCCTTCAAGAAAAACTCAGGTGCCCCGTGCTGCACTCCGCGGCTCGTGCTAGCAGGGCACGACTGGCAAATCTCATGTATAATCCTGACTCTTTCTCCTGTTTTCGATTAGCATCTATGGGTCTTGCAGATATGATGTCTCCCGGCGAATCCAAACTGCCCATGCCTCTCAAAGCAGATGGCAAAGAAGAAGGCACTCCGCAGCCCGAGAGCAAGTCGAAGGTACTCCCTCCCTGCACGCGGTGCGCTGCCTGGCCCAAGCTGCCGTGCTCCTCCCTCTTCCCTGCTGTCGGCTCCACTTTTTGTTCACTGTTTCTCCCTTCTGCATGCCTTCATACTGTGCAACATGTCCGGAGTCTTCTTTTCTTTCCCCACCCCCTTCATGGCGTGGATCTGAAAGTTACTAGTTCTTACGGCATTAACTCATGGCTGGGGGGGGAGGCGGGACAAGACCCACCTAAGCAGTGCTCGGGGTGGGGAGAAGTAAGGGGTCTTGCCTGGCTTTCATACTTGCAGCCGTTTTCTCTGCCTTCAGTTTATAGCTTCCTGTTTTGGCCGCCTCAGCAGCAACAACATACTTAATATTTTGCTTTCCTGCCTTATTTGATAAATAAGGTGAACAGCTTTTTTGTTTTCTTTCTTTCTTTCATAAGGGGTAACCATGCTTAGCATCCCATGTGAGCTTGAAGTAAGCATGGTGGCTTTGTGGCCTTTCCAGCATCCAGCAAACTTGCCAAATCATACTAATCAAGAATGTCGTTTTAATACCTTTATATATGTGTGTTTGTGTGTGTGTTTGTACGTGTCTTTATATATATACATAATATATATATAAATTAGTCTGTTAAACTGGATGTGCTTTTTGTTATTTTAAATAAAGTTTGCCCTACCTTTGTCATTTTTTTTTATTCCTCTACCACAGGATAGCTACAGCTCTCAGGGTATTTCTCAGCCCCCAACCCCAGGCAACCTGCCAGTCCCTTCCCCAATGTCCCCCAGCTCTGCTAGCATCTCCTCCTTTCATGGAGATGAGAGCGATAGCATTAGCAGCCCAGGCTGGCCAAAGACTCCATCAAGCCCTGTAAGTGGCTCTGGTTGTTTGTTTTTTTTGTTTTTGTTTTTTTGGGGTTTTTGGATAATTAATTAATTCTACTTTAATGCTTGCTTGTTGATTTGTTTTATAAGACTTTTCTTCATTATTGATCCATGAAAAGGTTTTCTTTATAAATAATTGCATTAGTAACAAAATGAGTAGAGTGTATGTGCCTCGTAGAAGTTGGTTTCTGGTAATGTTTGGTGATGAAGTGCCTCTGGACGACGCATGCGCTCTTGCTGCTGGGCCCAGACTCCTCACAGAGACGTCCGGGCACTCGCGGAGGGTGCTCGATGACTGACTTCCCCATTCACATGGGAACTAGTAGCAGCATGGACTAAATGGCACATTTGGCCCCTGACTTAAATTTGTCATGGGCTGCTCCATTTAGAGCATTTTATTTCAAAACTGCCTACCTGAAATAAATGAGTAAAAAGTACAGTCTGGGTACGGCATAGCATAATGTCAGCCCTGCTTTGTTTTCAAATTATGTCTGAAATTAACAACAAAGTTATGAAAATGTTAGTGCATGTGAAATTTTAGATTAATAATGTTTATCTACGTTATTGGAATCCGTAGAGGTAGAAAAAATGATGTTCTGCATAAGACTGCTGGTAACCTTGAAATAAGTGTTGATTTCCATAAGACATATAAATAACAGAAATGGTGACCTGCATATCAGGGAATTCTTTTAGCTTTAACGTTCTTCTGATCTTAGAATTGGCCTTTATTTTCCTACTAAAGAAATTAATTCTGTGCCATTAAAAAAAAGAGTAATGTGCTGTAGTAACCTTTATTTTACATTCATATAGGGAATCAAAAGATCTTTTTTAAAAAATCCTTAACGTGCAATTAGTTGCCAAGAAGGCTTAATTAACACGCTAATTTTTGTAAGGCGATGTATTGAAGAGCACAGCTCGGGAAAAGCGAGTTGGAGGGGAAAAGACCCTGGCTGTGCAGGATCTGGCAATCTAGTCAAAACCCGAAAGGAGTCTGCTATTAATTATCCACTCACTGGGTTAAACAGACAGAGCCTGACGGGTCGAAGAGCTGGTGGCTGTAGTAAATGTTTGTGAAGCGCACGGGGAGCTCTGGTATAACCAGCACTTTCCCTTTCAGGGGAAGGAAGGGCTCTGCGCTCTCACCTTCCCTGAAGATGTGCTTCGACTCTGCAGCACCCACCTTGAGAAATGAAATGGTTCTGGGGCGGGTGAAGCGCACTGAGGAGAGGGAGAGGCCTGCTCCTCAAGTTTGATGTCTTTGTGTTACTGGCTTTGGGTTCCAGAAGGCAGCCAACATTGTGTGAGGGTTTCTCCCATAGCCCTCACTTGTTTTTTTGTTTTGTTTTGTTTTGTTTTGTTTTCTTTCTCTTTATGCTACTAGGAAAAAGCATTTTGAATTAGTAACACTCTTAAGTGAACAGGTAGAAATTCAAGTAACCTTCCAAAAACATCGTATATTGGCTCAAAAGAAAAATTTCAGGGGTGGAAAATAATAACCATTAAAACTTAAGATAATAATTAAGAATGAGAATTTATTAAAAACAAAGACTACTAACAGACCATGTTATATGTTTAAATGCTCATCTTGCTGATCTCAGAATGATAAAGAATGACTGAGACAGTACTGTATTCTGACATACTAGTCAGATTGTCTCCACTCAGTGAGTCCTATAGGAAACTCCTATCAAAATACTACTTTCTACTTAAATGTAGGAGAAAAGAAAACTGACATGTTGACCCCATTTTCTGATTATAATTCAATTGAAATGCTTGAAATCGCACATGAATTTTTCTTTTCTCTAAATCTTCCCAATTTTTTCTTGTACCATAAATTGTTTTATGTTTAAGAATTTACAAGCAAACTTCTGTGGTGCTCGATAAGGACAAAAGAAGCTGTGTTTGCTGAAATAGACGTGGTTAGACTCTTGTTCTATATTGAGAAAATAGCCATTTTTTTGAATGAGAGGTAATTCAGGAAGGGGACCAAAGGAGAGTGATGAAGGACCTCGTATCACTTCTATTATCAGATCACTGCAAATATATGCAACTCAGGAGTATTTAACTGCTCCTTCTGAGATACCACTTCAATTTCTGCTTGAAATTGCTCTTAATAGTGTCCCTAATAAAGCCAGTCTAACAGCAGGCCTGAGACAGGCAAAATAATAAAGCTACTGTTGCTTTGACAGTGTACTATGGACCAACACTGTTTTGTTACAAAACATTCTAAAATAAAAATAAACATTTGTCCATACACATGCACATATACATATTACCCAGCATATGGTAAAGACTGTGAAAATGTAAATCTGCCTAAAAGGCTCGCAGAAAATGTACTTTTAGGCTTAATTAAAGTATATGCAAGGAAAACATTTGTGGCACCATAAGAATGTCTCACTGTAATTTTTCTGCAATTCCATTCCTTTTCTTGCCTCCGCAACAGTTTCAGAGAGTAGAATACAATTTTTGCAACACTCAGAGATTACTTAGTGGTCCTTAGTGACCTGGAAAAGTGACCCCATGTCAGTGGGTGGAGCCTATGATAAAGCCCCTCCTCCAGAGGTCCCCTTGTGGCCCTTGTCTACGGACAAGGGTGCTGAGCCAGGTTGGTGGCCAGAGAGATACCTGCGCTCTTATCTACTGAGCCTTTTTGCTTCTCCTCATGTACTTCTCTGTCCAGACACCGACTGGGACTCTGGTAATCATTTGGCAGGTGAGCAAGCCTTGGGGCTGGGTGGAGACGCAGATGCTAGCCTGGAGTCTGCCCCCTCCCAGCCTGCGGTCTTGCCGGTGCCGTCCATGTCACTTGGCACCTTGCTCATGGAAAGCCTTCGTGTGGGATATGTGAGTCAGCTCTTCTCATTTGAGATTTTTCATACCTTTTTCATCCACTTGAGCATTCATGGAACAAATATCTAGCTAGAACCATCAGTGTGCATAACAAGTCTCATTGGAGAGGCTTATCAGACAACCACACAGAAAATCCAGTTTCCACACTGTAACAGGTGCTGCACAGGAAACATGAAGTGTGTGATGGAGTGTAGGAGTTCTGCAGGAGGCCGACCACTGCTCCTACAGCAACATGTGGGCCTGAGTTATGGTGCCATAAAAGTGCTTTGGGAAAGGTCTTAAAATTATTAAAGATAAAACTACTAAAAACTGTTATAAGCCAATGGTGGTGCACACCTGTAATCTGAGTAGTTGGGAGGCTGAGACAGGAGAATCACAGTTCATAGCCAGCCTCAGGAACTTAGGTCCTCTGCAACTTAGTGAGACCCTGTTGTTTCAAAATTAAAAAAAAAAATAGGACTAGGGGTATAGCTCAGAGGTAGAATGCCTCTGGGTTCAATCCCCAGTACCACACACATGGTGGGGGAAAAACCTATTACATTTTTCTAATTTTAGGAGAATAAATTGAAATAGCACAAGTTAACAGAGAAGGTTGAGAAAAGTTGAAAAACATATAGGCAAACAAAGCAAATCATGACCTTAGGCCTGCTGCAGGTTGTGGGGTCCACTCCATTCAACAGCAGGAACAAGCACTTCTACACCCCAGTGGCCATTCATGATTAACCATTCCACAGTTCCAGTTCAGAGACGAACAGGCCAGACATGCAGGTGCATCTAAATTGAAATGACTGCTTTTATTTCTCATATCCTTAAATTTAATCTCAAACTTTACCTCTCACCTTTTCACAAGTGAAATGAAAGAAGGAAGATGGGTTTTGTTTAACTGATTATAGGAGATAATATTACTCCTCATATCTTACTATTTCAAATCTTCATTTTTAAAAAACGGTGTACCCCATCAGGTGTGGTGGCACACACCTATAATCCCAGTACGTGGGAGGCTGAGGTAGGAGGATTGCAGGTTCAAGGACAGCCTGAGCATCGTTGTGAGACTCTCAACAACTAGAAAGACCCTGTTTCAAAAAATAAAATAGGATTGGAGGTGTAGCTTAAAGGTAGAATGTTCCTAGATTCAATCCCAGTACTACCACCAAAAAAAAAGTAATTATAATCATCATCAACCTTGAGTGTGAGAGTAAGAAATATAAATTTTAAAAGTTTATCATTTAGATCTATAATGTTTTACATAATCTGAGTGCATATATGGGCATTATAGACACATATATATGAATATGCATATATATTTAAGTTCTTTTTTTTTTTTTTGCAGTACCAGGGATTGAACGCAGGGGCGTTCTACCTCCGCGCTACGCCCCGGCCCTATTTTTTATACTTTATTTTGAGACCGGGTCTCACGAAGTTGCGGAGGGCCTCACTAAATAGGGAGAGAGAGAAAGCGCGCGTGCGCGCGCGTGCCCGAGCTGAGGCTGGCCGCAAACCCAGATCCTCCGGTCTCCGCCTCCCAAAGTACTGGGATTACAAGCATGCACCACCACGTCCGGCTGTATATTTAAGTTCTTGACTAAAGTAATTTCTTAGTGACTTGGAGTTTAACCTGAACACCAAAGTCAATTCTAAAATATCACACTTAGCCGGGTGCATGCTTTTGTAATCCCAGTACTTGGGAGGCTGAGACCAAAGGATCCGGGTTCGCAGCCAGCCTCAGCTACTTAGTGAAGCCCTCGGCAACTTAGTGAGACCCTGTTTCAAAATAAAAAATAGGGCTGGGGGTGTAGCTCAGAGGTAGAATGCCCCTGGGTTCAATCCCCGATACCGCAAAAAAGTAAATAAATAAAAATAAAATATCACACTTTTTTATCCTCCTGTTCTACATTTTTATCTACATCAACTGTATCTCACCCATTGCTATATATTTTATGTAATTTTAAAGCTGAAGTCTTAACCTTCAGTCAAGGTAGCTCTACAGAGTGACATGTCAGAGCAAAAGTAGACAGGTCATAGCTCTGAGAGGTGCATCCTTTCTCAGGGCCGACTTTTAGTGGGGTCACTTTGAGAAACAAGGTAACATCTGATCTCAACGGCAGGCGTGCTATTGAGCCTCCCAGGTTTCAGCAAGGTGTTTTAAATCATGTTAATGCCAAATAAAGAAAAAGAAAAGGGGGAAACTTAACAAGAGCTCTGTCTAAAATAATGCCAATGCCTGCCTAGTAAATGTTCATGAGTAAATGAAATCTTTGTTCCAGGGAAATCTTTTTTTTTTTTTTTTTTTTTTTTTGCGGAACTGGGGATTGAACCCAGGGGCGTTCTACCTCCAAGCTACACCCCCAGCCCTATTTTTTTATACTTTATTTTGAAACCAGGTCTCACGAAGTTGCAGAGGGCCTCACTAAGTAGCTGAGGCTGGCCGTGAACCTGGTCTCCGCCTCCCAAGTACTGGGATTACAAGCGTGCGCCACCACGCCCAGCCCAGGGAAATCTTTATTAAGAACTTCACAGTGATTTTGTACCATAACTCTGACATTGCAGATATTACAAATACACAAATATTATTACAAGGATAGAGATACAAAAGACAGAGAAGAAATACAGTTGGGCCTTGTAGGGCTGAAAGTTTTACCTGCACAGATGACATGATCCAGAGGGTGGGCCCCAGGTGACATTTTAGTATCCGGTATAACCAGGTACATAAAAGGCCAAGAATTGGAACATCAGTAGAGCCACAGGAGCACATCAGCACATGCACCTAAAAGTAAATGAATGTGTTCAGGGGACATGGTCTACGTGTGATTCCAGCATAGATTCTAAAGTAACAGGTGAAGAAGCATATTAAAATAATGGTCTAATAGCCCCTTACCTTGACAGAGAAGCTCAGGAAGTCCTAGGTAGGGAAGCCCATCGCCGGTGCCAGAGCTTCAGCGTCCCTCAGTTTCTGACGCCCTCCTGAGCTGGGAGCCCCACTGGGGCGGCGGTCTGCAGTGGTGGTCTGCAGTCTACCCTGTATTTTTCAGCAATCACTAATTCGGAGTTTTCATGAAGACACATATTAGCCATTCTTGTTTTGACCAGGAAAAGTAGGATTGCATTTAGTTTTATGGGCTCTATCGTATTACCCGTGAAATTTTTAATTTACTATGGCCATTCTCTGAGCTAGCACCCTTTTTAAAAATGACATGAGACTTCATTGAAATATTGCCTTCTGGGATTCAACGCTTATATCAAAGTTAAAAGAAGGGTTTGATTTGGGTTTGGCTTTTTAAGTGTCTAAAAGAGGGAGTTTGGGCCCTTTTATTTTAAAGTCAAAGTAAATTCTTAATTAAGAAAATGTATAGTTTGTGCCTGAACTAGTAGCCTTCATTCCTAATTGTTGTGTGATAGCAGTAGTTTTTAATCTCTTCTCTTCTTGTATTTGTGGGCTCATCACTGTTTCCTCACCTTCTCCCCTACCCCCATGCCCCATCTCCACACACTCCTCTGGCACTAGAAGTCCAGCTCATCCACTACCACTGGGGAGAAGATCACAAAGGTGTACGAGCTGGGGAATGAGCCGGAAAGGAAGCTGTGGGTTGACCGCTACCTGACTTTCATGGAAGAAAGGGGCTCCCCTGTCTCCAGTCTGCCCGCAGTGGGCAAGAAGCCCCTGGACCTGTTCCGGCTCTATGTCTGCGTCAAAGAGATTGGCGGTTTGGCACAGGTGAGGATGGATGGATGGATCATTCATTCATGGGCACTATAGATAGGCTCTTATAGAAGCTTTGTTTGAATGTATAGAATCAGGTTATTCTCCCTCACAAAGGAAAAGCTAAGCCTATAGGACCCTTGTCTGTGGGCTGGAGGGGGACAGGAATAGGGGACCCTGCCTCTGTCACCAACCCCAGAGTGACCTTTGCAGGTCATTTACTCAGACCTCAGCTGCCTCACCTGTAAAACTAGATTTTTCAGCTCTCGAGTTCTCTGGAATCTGCCATGAGTTCATAGTAGGTACTTCAAAAATGTTTTGCAGATGACTAAATTAGTTATCTGGCTCAGATATGAATCAGGTTCACTGGTTCTCTCTATCCTGAACAAAGAGATTAAGTCATGCTAGTACAGCCGTGCCCAGGACCCTGGGTAGCAGGGAGGCGGGTCTATGGTTTTCAGCAGGGCTGGGCCAGGGTGGGGCCTGAGGGTTCCCAGGCCCAGAGCTCCCAAGCTTCCATTTTCCAGGCTGTGCAAATGCCCACAGTACTTGCTTGGCTCCTTGGAGTAAGTGCCCCCAAAGTTGTGCCCTAGGCACCCCGCTCTGCTCCCTGGCCCCGCCATTTAGTTAGGAGTCTAGCGGGTGCAGACATACCCTGTCATAGGAACGGGTAAGGTACCGACATGTGAGTTAGTGCCTCATCATGGCCTTTGTCTTTCTGTACACCCACAAAGTGCAGAGTCATTAGCCCCAAAGAATAGATGAGGAAACTTTGGATAACAAAGTACAATTGTGTCGTGGCCCAGGGACGCGCCCACGGTAGGTAGTAGGGGCAGCTCTGCCCACCTCCAGTAGTTCTTGATCCTAGTTCATTAGAATCCCCTGAGGAGCTTCCAAAAGCTGCCCGCCAGGGCCCCGCCCCAGATCAATGGACAGTCGGTCCCTGGTGGTCTAATAGAATGAGGCACCCTGCACTCCACACCTCACCCAGTGACGGGGGTCACTAACGACCCAAGGGCAAGTCCTCTTCTCCACACATGCCACACAGGGCCTGCTGTGTCTCAGTGCTGCAACCTTGGGGGACAGAGGAGGGGCATTCGTTCTTGGCCTCCTTTCCCCTTCAGTGCCTGACCATCCCACGGGGGATCTGAGGCCTGCGACAGAAACCATTAGTGCTTACTTGCACAATCAGATGTGAAATTGGGTGATGCTGACCTCATGTGAGTGCTGGTCAGCAAAGAGAGTGATCAGACACGCCTCTCTCCCTGCGCTGGGACCCCCGGCCTCCCTTGCACATATACTCTTCTGATAGAGACTTTGGGCTCACCAAGACCATAACAATTACATTTCACTCATCACAGCAGAACACTGTGGCTATTGTCTGGCTATCTTACTTTGACCTTCTCAGTAGTGTGTATAACCAAGTTGGATCTGCAGATGAGAACCTTCACTAGCTTAGCTAATGAGAGGGCTACTTGCATGTAGCCGGTGATGCGTAGGAGGTGGAGTCACACACGCCCCATCTTGCTCTCTACTGAGTGGGCATCACATGTGCCTGGGAGCAGGTGCTGTACCACTCACAGACCGGCTCAAAGCCTTGCATCTCAGGGAGTCCCAGGCAGCGTGCTTAGCGTTTCTGAAGCAACCCGCAGGCCTACTGTTAGCCGTCTTGTATTGTGTGCCAAAAGAGGCATTTCCCTGAGCAGTCCACGGTTTGTTTCTTATGTACCATTCAGTACTAAGTGAAGGGATGTAAAGAGCTTTGTGAGAAAGGTGGAATCTAGAAATTCAGTATTTCATGGAAAATGTATAATTATAATTAACAATGCACCAATAAATGAACATAAAAAGTTAAAAAAAAAAGAAATTCAGTATTTCATGGAAAACCACTGTCCCCTTAACCTTTACCATTCTGCTCAGCACAGCAGACATCTAAAGGCACACCTTTCTCAAGTTACTTGCAAATGAAAATTCATGTGTTCAGCCTTTCATCACCTGTTCCCAAGTAGGAATGAAAGGTTGAATAATGCCCAGTATGTTTTCATAACATTGCAGAATCTCTCTTCTCTTTCGTAATGGTCATGTCTCCAGCCTGTGTAGGGCGGGCTGGTCCTGTGTGGCACACATGAAAGGTGTGCCCCCCGCCATGGCCACTCAGGTGGTGGCAAGACAACCCAGCTGGGAGTGACGGCACTGCATCAGCCCTAAATTGGGGCATTTGGTAAAGAGACCTCGTCTGCCTTTGCACCCGGTGCCTCTGTGGCCACAAGAAGCCTCCAGTGAGGAGGACAGAGACGTGGCCAGTCACAGTTTCCCTTGGAAGCTGGTGGCTGTTGGATGGACATATTGCTTTTCATCTCAATGCTCAAACATTTAAGCTGCCAAACAACGCTGCAGTTGCCTTTTAAATCCATTTTGGGCGCCCTGATTTCCTTCATGGAGGTGGGGTGGGACGTGTGTGAGCAGCAGAGGCCACGGCTCTGGCGGAGCCTGTGTGCGCGTCAGGAGGTGCGGCGGCGAGGCCCCGGCGAGAGCGTGCCTTTCTGTAGCTATCAGCAGGTTCCTTAATGGCTTCATAACTGTAAATGCTGTCTGCGCACTACTGAGTGGGAGTAATGAGCATTAGTTAAAAGAGGCAAATGAAAAAAGTAAACCAAGACATTAAGTGCTTTTTCTGTCTCGTGGCTTTAAACAAGCCACTTTGCTGCAAACCAACAATCCTACCGTGTTTCTCCCCAGGTTAATAAAAACAAGAAGTGGCGTGAGCTGGCAACCAACCTAAACGTTGGCACTTCAAGCAGCGCGGCCAGCTCCCTGAAAAAGCAGTATATTCAGTACCTGTTTGCCTTCGAGTGCAAGATCGAACGAGGGGAGGAGCCCCCGCCAGAAGTCTTCAGCACTGGGGACACGAAGAAGCAGCCCAAGCTCCAGCCGCCATCTCCTGGTAAGTGGCAGCGCTACAGCGGGGCGAGGAGCCTGGGGAGCCAGGCAGGAGCTGGAGGCCAGCCCCGCAGGAGAGCGAGGAGAGGCGAGAGGCGGAGTCGGGAGCAGGCCACCTTCTTTTTGTTGTTTAATTGGACCCAGTTGGAGCGCATTAGGGAAGAGAAAATAAAATGTAGGCTGCTGCCCTTTGTGGTCAGCATTTGAAGGCACCATTCTTTTGCTTTACCTTATTTAGTCAAAATAGACTTCGGAATTCTGAGCTGTGTATCTTTACTTCTTATACAAGAACTTAAAAACATTCCATCTGAAGCTGCACAGAGTAAATATCCACATTGACCTGTTCCGATGTTCTGCACTGCCGGATGGTGCCCCTGGGTGCCGGCTCCTCCTGCGGGGCACTGAGTCATATGTTAGCAAAAGGAGACTTGGACCTGTTTTTTGATGTCCCCTTCCCACAAGTTCCCTCTGAGGGGATCCCGCCAACTGCCGTGGTAAAGGCCCACGTGTGCCTATTTGTGAAATGGGGTGGGCAGGCCAGCTATGACGGAGGCCCAGGGTGGGGCCGGGAACCCTGTGTGCGGCCCCTCCCTGCACTCCGCCCCATGGAGGGACTCCTCCGTTCTTTACAGCCCTCCTGCTGGCTTGTGTGTCGCTCTTCGGACTTCACATTTGAAATGACCAAATCATATATCGTGACAAATGGGATATTAGAGGCGAGAAGGAACCGGCACCACCCTCAGTCCTGGTGTTGCCCTCACTCAGGGAAATCCCACCTCTTCTGTTTTTGGCCATTGGTCATTCCAGAGGCCACTTCCAGACCCAGTGGCCTTGGCCGCCACCACTCAGCTCCTGGTCCCTGCACACAAGATGGGAGGCCACAGGTGCTGCCCGTGTGGCACGGCCTGTTCTGAGCTCCGTGACAGCTGCGATTCCATGTTGTCTTCACATCAGCCCTGGATACTGGTGCTGTTTGTTTGTTTATTTATTTATTTATTTATTTATTTATTTGCAGTACCAGAGATTGAACCCAGGGGCATTCTACCTCCAGGCTACACCCCCAGCCCTATTTTTTATTCTTTATTTTGAAACAGAGTCTCACTAAGTTGCAGAGGGTCTCACTAAGTAGCTGAGGCTGACCGCAAACCTGGATCCTCCCGGTCTCAGCCTCCCAAGTACTGGGATTACAAGGGTGTGCCACCACGCCCGGCTTCTGATGCTATTTAAATATCCATGAGAAACAAAGGCAGGTAGACTCTGAGTACCTCACCTGGAAACAGGGAGCAGGGCCGTGCGAGGTCTGGGTTTTGGCTCTGCATCATCACTGGATTGGCAGATGCCTTGGCCTGTACAGAAATGCCTGTGTAACAGATCACGTGTGCTCACCTGGAAGCCAGAGAAAGAGGGCATTTCCCTTTCAGTGATGTCCTCTAACTGCTATCTGGATGGCCAAGCTGATCTCTAGGGTTGCCAGTCAAGGCATCTTACATAAACACTTTTAGGCCCAAAATGTCCTCATAGTGAACATACCTGGATTTAGATCTGTAGGTTCCAAGTACAGGAGAAATCCTTCTCTCCAACCCCAGCCTTAAAGAGGCCAGGCCTTTGCTGCTTAGGGTATACCCAAAAAACTGGCAAATCTAATTTTAAAAATCACACAACATTTCATTGAATTCAGAGTGAAAGAAGCCGCCTATGAACAGCTCAGAAACTATTTTTTCAAAATAAAAACCCAGTGGGTGCAGGGACCAAAGTGGTGATGTCTGCAAAGATCTAAGGGTGTGTTTTATTCACCGGGAAAGAATTTGTGTCTCTGAATGGTCTGCACTTGTGCATGAAGAATAGCTCTCCCAGTGTGTCAGCCCGTACAGGAAGCCCCGCTGAAGAACAGACCTCCAGAAGGTGGAGGCCTGTTCTCCTAGCAGCCGCTCTCTCCACTCCGCTTTTATTAAACTGCCTTTCTTGCATCATTATCATTTTAACTGCACAAAAGAGATTCGAGTGCACATGCAGTTCTTGGTCCTTCCTGTGACTGGCCAAGTAGCGAGAGCAAAGCTTCGGTTTCCTGGCCTTGACCGGGTTGCGGGTGCCCAGCTGGAAGGGACCTTGTAGCGTGCTGCAGACCCTACAGAGAGCCACAGGGCATGGGAAGCAGTGCTTCCCCAGTCCCAAGCAGACCTCTCGCTGCCTGTGTGCATCAGGTGGCCTCTCTGATTCCAGGGCTGTCATTAAGGAGAGTGTTCTCTGAAATATATGTGTTGTCAAAGAAGGAAAATAAAATTATTCCTATTCTCCATATCAGGGTCTCATTTATTTACATAATTTTTAACTAATTTTCAGCCAAAAAATTATGTTCTTTAAAGTCATCTTTTCTCCTAAGAACATAATTATAACATTCCTTACCAGTACATCCAAACAAGCTAAACTCAACGATTCCCAAGAAACATACTAGATTTTTTTCCCCAACCGTCTCTGGGCCAAGTAAAAACCGAACTCACTCGGCTCTGTCCTGAGAGCCTCACAAGTCATGGGTCTCCGACCCATTTTGATTCGACGTGGCTCCTGTGGATCCAGAGTTCCATGAGGTTGGTCCTGGAGGCTCAAGCCGTTTGCCCCCAGAGCCATGTTCCACAGGCACACTGGTATCCAGGTGTGCCAGTAGGAACGTGGGCGAGGCCTTATGGTGTTGGCTGCATCTCTCAGAAGCTGGTGGGATCTTATACTGAACCTCTAGAAGAGTAGAGTTCCAGTCAACAGCCAAATGGCAGGAATCCCAGCCTGGCCCCGCTGCCCGCTGCCCGGAGAGGGTGGGGGTGGCTGAAGGGCTCAGGGAGGACTGGGGCAAGGGAAGGACCAGGAAGCTCCACATTCAATTAGTGAGTCGGTAACCAAAAACCCATCCATCTTGGCTGGCAGGTGGCTGACTGAATTTCTATTATTAGCTGACAGGTGATGTCACAGAACCTGTCATGGATCCAACTAGGGAATCCTCAGTGGAAGATAAATGAGAAGGGGCTCGGTATAAACAAAGGTGCCCTCTGGTTGACCTCCAGTCACTAGACCCGGGACACATCAGCTGTTTTTCTTCCCCCACCCTGCTCCCCGCACCCTCCCGCCAGAACTAGGGCACCAGGTTCGTGCTGTGTAAATTATCTTCCCAGCTAGGAGCCTGGCTGTTCTGTCTGAAGTGTGTGAATGTACTTAACCTTCAGTAACCTCTCCATTGTTTACTTTAGAGTATACATTTGTAGCTTCTGGCAAAACGTAGGGATGTCCTAGAGAGCGCCAGCCTTCTCTATTAATGGAGTTGCAAGAGGTTGCATTCATTTTTTTTCCCTGAAAGGAAAAACATTGGCAAGAGAAAAGAATTTTTCCTTTTTTTTATTAGCTGTAAATGTGAATACTTATAAATAAGGGTCTTTCTGAAATCACAGCCCGTGAGCCATGTTTCTAGGAGGCTGTCCAGGCTGGGGTGGAGTCCGTCTCGTTAAGGAGCACCTTCTCACCTGCAGCGCTGTGGGGCTGTCACTTCTGCAGGATTATCTTTATATGTTTATAAGACTACCTTATTTTATTATCCCCTACCTTTTTAATATGCGTTTCCAGGGTTTTGCTAAAATTTCTAAGCAGGAATTAATCAGTTTTTGTTCTAGAATACCTACCTACATTAGCAGATAATCTTCCCAAATGTCTAAGAACTTCCCTGAATCTCCCGAGTGCCAGACTGTGGTCACGTTGACGCACAGCCTGTGGCCAGTCAAGCCAGGGGCTGGGCAGCCCTAATCTAGCCAGAAACATTTGTGCTTAGCTGAGGCTTTCTAAATAGAAATGATACGCTCACTTGCATTTCCGACCCCTTCGCAGTTCCCTCTGTAATCTGGGGCTTTGGTTAACCTACATTTCCTCTGAAATAAAATGTAAAATAGCAGTAATTGTAGTGAGCCATGGGCACTTCATGGGAAAGGAAGAAGCAGCGGTAACATGCAGAACTGTCACTTCCAGTCGGCGGTAGTGGCCGTCCGTGGTCACCCTTCTGAGTGTATTGACTGTGAACTCCGTGAGGGCAGGGCCATTGTCTTTCTTGTCAATTTGCTACACTTGTGTCTCCACTGAACATCTAATATGCTAAACACTGTGATAGATGATAAAACAGGAGCCCTTGAAATAGTTCTTTCCTACAAGATAAGGTTAATTAATTTTTTTGAGAATACTGCTTGCATTTTGGAAAAAAACTGCTCAATTCTGAGCTCTGTTATTATAATGTTATCGTAAGTTAAAGCAAAAATCTCAGAACTTTGTCAGCAACATGAAAGAACTCCAAATCAGTATGACTTTGTGTTTTTTAATAACAAATCTGATTCCATAGCTCAAAAAATGACTGTGTTATTAATGGCAGCATAGACATGTAGGTGTTGGAAAGGTGTTAAAATAACATAAGGCTCATTATTAATTTGTATCATTACTTTTTAACTTAAATATATTTCTCATTGCCCAAGACCCAGAACTAAGTTTTCTAAATTTTTTCTAAAGCAGCACTATAGTCTGTCAATTGATGTACTGAAATTTTTATCCTATTTTTCTCTATTTAGTTAGAATATCTCCAGGATAAACAACACTAAAATAAATATTTCTCTGCCTATAGCCTTTCTTTTTATTAGATTACCTCCTTGGAATAAATACTCAAGAAAGCAATTACCCAATCAAAAGGTACAAATGTTTTATGGCTCACAAATGAAGTATGCATGCTTCCATATATTTTACTCAAAAAAAAAAAAATTCTTACTAAGGGCCAGGGGTGTAGCTCAGTGGTGAAGTGATTGTCTAGGATGTGCACTGGGTTCCCTCCCCAATGTACATGTGCACACACATACACACACACTTCCTCTCTCTCTCTCTCTGTTTCTCATTTTCACCATAGACAATGTGAGAGCAACTAATTTTACTACATCATTATCGGCAATGGATATCGGCAATGGATATCGGCACTATTTCTAATAGATGGCATCTTATTTTAAGTGCTTTCATATACATAAACATAACCTCCAGTTTCTTTCTCGCCTTTTTCTTGACCACCGTCAGCTAACTCAGGATCCCTACAAGGCCCACAGACCCCGCAGTCAACCGGCAGCAATTCCATGGCAGAGGTTCCAGGTGACCTGAAGCCACCCACCCCGGCCTCCACCCCTCATGGACAGATGACCCCCATGCAAGGTGGAAGGTACGTGCAGAGAGTCCTGCGAGCCGTCCAGAGTCAGCTATGTTTGATCTTTTGATTTTTCTGGAGCAAACTTCATAGAAATAAGAAGTGGTGCTTCCTAGTGAGTTTTCAGATGTTGACCACTACTAGTTCTATTCACATCATTTATTTTGGGTGGTTTTGCATTTACGGATTTGAGATTGGCTTATTTTCTGAACACAGTGTTGGGAGGTAACTCCTGCTGTGTCGTTAAGCTTTCTCATTTTGCGTCTCTCCAGAAGCAGTACAATCAGTGTGCATGACCCATTCTCGGACGTGAGTGACTCATCGTTCCCAAAACGGAACTCCATGACTCCCAGCGCCCCATACCAGCAGGGCATGAGCATGCCAGACATGATGAGCAGGATGCCCTATGAACCCAACAAGGACCCCTTCGGCGGAATGAGAAAAGGTACTCGCAGGGCATCTGCCCACAGCCGTGCCACAGCCAGGTCACCTGGTCTTCAGGACAGTGTGGAGGGTCCACTGCCTGGGTTTGGCAGCCCCCAGCTTCCCGCCCTATTAAGTTTGGCCTTGGGGAAAGTAGTTAGGATCTCTGTGCCTTACTGTCCTCGTCTAGAAGTTGGAAAATAATAGGACCTGCTTCGCGAGGATGACTTGAGCCCCTGCGACAAAGCCTTAAAGGCCGGTTTGCGCCTTGGAGGAGGCGTGCGCGTTGTCCCATCGTCCCCGGTGGTGTTCTGTTCGTGTGAGCCAGGCACACTGAAGTGCTAGGTAGGATATTGGTAAATTACACAGAGCCCCTGCCTTCAAGGAACTGACAGACTCTTGGGAGAGAAAGAACAAAAAATTGGCTAAGCCACAAGTGTGTAAGTAAAGATTATAGTTGGTAAGAGAAAGGAAAGAAGCCAGGTATGGTGGCACACGCTTATAATCCCAATACTTGGGAGGCTGAGACAGGAGGATCACAGGTTCGCGGCCAGCCTCAGCTACTTAGTGAGGCCCTCTGCAACTTAGTGAGACCCTGTTTTAAAATAAAGAATAAAAAAATAGGGCTGGGGGTGTAGCTCGGAGGCAGAATGCCCCTGGGTTCAATCCCTAGTACCGCAAAATAAAAAAAAGAGAGAGAAAGGAAAGAAAACAAAAGAAGAAAAGGTACAAATAGCAGTGATGCTGGGTGGCAGTGGAGGGGAGGGCTCTGAGGAGGTGTCAGCCATCCACTGGGCTGACAGTGAGGACGGGTGCTGGGCAAGGTCACCCAGGCGCAGGCGCCTGGAAACTAGTGAGCAGTAGCCACCAGGGGCCAGGGCCCTTCGGCTTTGTGGCAAATTGATGTGTTTCACCAGATAAGAGATAGTTATGTGGAGGGAGGTGGCATGACTAGATTTTTTGGTAAAAATACATACATGAATAACTGGCCACATATCTATGGAGCATTATTGGGAGTGGTGAGTGTAGGCCATTGTAATAGTCTGGGGAGAGTTGACAGGTTGGAGCTGGAGGCCAGCAGTGGAGTGAACCATTGCTCCATGTTTCAGAGGTGTCAGTGGGTTGAACATGGGGGCTACAGAGCCAAATGGTGGCAACCAAGGGGGACATTTGGGAAAGGCGCAGGATAGCAGGGAACTCGGAGTCACTGGGATACGCCAAGGTGGCGGGCAGTGGCTGGCGTCTGGAGCTGAGCACTGTTTGGAATTAGGAGTGATTTTGGAATACTGAGCATAGCAGCAGCATCAACAGCTGTAAGTTGAATAGCTCAGTGACTGAGAGCGTAGCAGCATTTCTGGGGGACATCAGAAAACAACAGGGTGGGTTCCTCCTTTAGCAGCCCCCAGGCCTCATTGGCATGGAAGTGGTGGCCCTCAGAGCCCCTGCCCGTGAGCCCCTCCCCGCACAGATCAGCTCCAGGGAGAACCTGATAGTGTGCTTTTTGGCATCCTTCCAAATGTAGTTGGGCCCTATAATATGGAGATATAATATGAATATTGTTGGAAAACAATGCATAAAAAGTAGTGAATAATGTTTTTACAGAAGCATTTATTCTGTAAATAATGGTACCTGTATTGTATTTAGATGTTGAGGTACGTGAATTTCTTATTATGTTGTCCAAGTAGAAAGAAGCTTAAAGCCTTGATTTTTCACAAGTTTTTTATGGACTAATGAAAAATAAAAATGAGGAATCTCAAAATATTCTATATTGGGCATACCCCATTGAACAGCTGAGATTTATAATAGTGCAGATAACTGTTACATGAAGCAAGATAATCTCTAATTTTTTCTTTCAAGAGTTTCAGGGCTGCTTATTCCAAGTAAAATTTTTGCAGAAATGTACAATAAATCTGTAAGCTCAGACACTCAAAAGTTTTGTGGATGTTAAAAGTTGCTATTTTTCTTAGTAGTATGAAATGCTAGATAGAACATTTTGTTAGTGCTTTTGTTGTCTGTATCCCATTTTTAGACAATGAAAATATGGCAATAACATGGAAAAAAATTAATCGTATTTGGAATCTGGCCTCAAAATCTATTGTGAACCATTTCAAAATCCTACCTAAAGGCTATATTAGCTAAAGTTGTATTTCCTTTGTTCTATATGCCTGTGTTTTTCTTATGAAAATGAATTTGGGGAGGGCTATGATTGCGGGTTACCTGGCTGGGCACTAGAGACAGATAATGTGATTTCATGAACCACGTAGATGGTAGGATGACTAGTACCAGCCCCAGTATATTTCAGCTCACCGGCTCCTTACAATGCTGGTAGTTTAATACCAAATTAAAAGGGATAAACAGAAGATCCACAGGAAACAGATTCTTACAGCCCTTTCCCTGTTCTATATAGTTTCCATTCTTCATTCGGCCTTACGCTATCAGGGAACTTGCCAGTCCTCTGCTCAGACCTGTGTCAGTGGAAACATGCTCCTGTTGCTGCACTGTGGGCAGCTGCTGTAGGTGCCACTAAACCTATGCAGGGTAGTGTCGCGAATCAGAGCCTGGGCTGGGATTCGGCAGCCTGTCGCCCACCCTGCCTACTCACCCGCCTGCCTCCCCCACTCACGTCCTTACTTCACTGAGGCACTGGTGGATTGCATATAAGTGGGCTCAGTATTTATGTGTCATTTAAATAGTGTATTTCTAGAATCTATTAATATCTGTACACATAGCTCTACTTACTCCTTTTAATTGAATACATACATCTACATGCTCTAGAACTGGATGGGTTGTTTCCTAATGTCTTTCTGTTGTAAACAATGATGCAGTGACTGTGTTTTTTTATTTTTATTTATTTTTATCAGTGCATTAGCAGTGACTGTTGAAGTAACAACATTTATAACAGTGTTTCTGCAAATAATTCCTAAAAGGAGAATTGTCAAGGCAAAAGATAGGAACTCCCCCCCCCAAGTATCTTTTATGGTATAACAAAGTACCCCAAAACTTAGTTGCTTTAAACAGCACTACTTGATTCTGTCCTAACTATAGTTCGTGGCTGTGTGGTGGCTGGGTGGCTCCTGGCTCTGCCTGTTATCAGCCAGAACACTGAGGTGGCTTGGAACTCTGCTGGAGCTGGGTGTCCCTTGAGTGGCCAGTCCACCGGAGGCTCTCCCAGGGACTCCTGGGAGCTCTGGCTCGGGTTTCTCTGGAGGCCTGTCTGTGTGGCTTCTTGGGCACCCATGACATGGAGGATGGGATTTGAGACAAAGCTTCCCAGGGTACATGCCTGGGAAGTGTTTGCTTGCACCCATTTGTGACGTCACCAGGGTCAACACCAGTCACATGACCCAGCCACAGTCATTGTGGGAGGGGACTTCACAGATGTGCCTCTGGGGCTTGCCACAGAATAGCCTCCCATAGCAGGTCCTGGCAAAGGTCGCTCTGATTAATTCCTCTCAGCAAGAGTGTGTGAGAGTGTGTTCTCACCCCCATACTAACAGTGATTAGATCAGTCATTTTAACGTTTTCCAAACACAAAAAAGACCGTAATTGTTTAAACTTGGATCTCTTTAGCTGTTAGTTCATATCTTCTTTCCGTATGTTGAATAGCCATCTCTTTTTCTTTTTCTGTTAATTTGTTGTCATTTTTCCCTATTGATTTTTAAGAACTCTTTGTGTCTTCAGGAACTAAGTTACTTCACTCAATTATGCCACTTAGTTTCTATCTGTTTTCACATCTACAAAATGGAAAGTAATCTCAAAACTGGTTCTACCATGGGTTGGTGTGAGATCAGCAGAGGCGGTGGGAGGAGCGCGCTGCACTGGGAAGCACGTTGGTCCTGCGTTAGGCTTCCCTGTTTGTGCCTCAGTACTGGCCTAGCAAAACTTACCAGCTCACAGAGTTTTAGTCTTTTGCCTCACATAACATAAAAGTAACCATCATAGAATGAAGAGAGGTAGTAGTACTATTTATCAATTAAAATTTGTATTAAAACGTTTAATTTGCCTGCAGGCTAGTTTCTGGACTTGACCCAGTTTCCTTCATGCTCCGAGCTGATGCTCAAGCATTTGCATGTGTGACCTCATTGGCAGTCTACCCTCTGTTAGAAATAGTCCTGTTTCATCCCATCTTGAGCTATTCTTAACTCTCGTAATTCTCTTTATCCTGATTTTGGAGTAATTCTGTGCAAGGGTATTTATGTTGAGGTTTGCATTCTTTTTCCTATCAGGGAATAGAACTAATTTTGTATACATATTTCATGTCTCCCTTACAACCAGTTCATGAGATGCTATTACTGATCTCATTTTAGAGATAAGAACTAACCCTAGAAGTCGGGAAGGTACCTGGGTGGGACGGGTCGGCCTGTGGGCTCTGTGGTGCCGCCTAACAGGTACAGGTCCCTCCACATGAGGTCAGCCAATCCGCCAGGACCACAGCCTGTGTCCTTTGCAGGTTCATTCAGGTCGTTGGCAAAACTCAGTTCCCTGTGGTTATATGGCCAAGGTGACCACGTTCTTGTTGACTGCCCTCCCCGCTAAATGTATCCCTCTCCACAGAACCGCCATTGCTTCTCAAAGGCCGGCAGGAGGAGCCTCGGATTGGCCTCCCCTGCAACCTCCAGCCCCGGCCTAAAGGCTCCTGGGACATTATCCCTTCTGGTTAACGCACAGCTGCAGAGTGACTTCATTACATCTGTGAACCCCTTCTTGCTGTGTAATGTGCTATGATCATGGCTACCACGGCCCGTCCTGTTCCTGGGCCCACCCACACTCAAGCGAGGGGACAGAGGTGTCTTTGGGGTCATCTTAGGGTTCTGCCCCACAGAGCCCATCAGATTCCAGACTTTATGCTCTCCCATTAGTGTTGTCATCTGCCGTATGGACAGAATGACAGACCACAAAAACTTCTAGAAGGGATGTGTGTGACTTTTGAAATGCTTCATTTTATGCCTTTTATTTCAAATGTTGCAGTGCCTGGAAGTAGCGAGCCCTTTATGACGCAAGGACAGATGCCCAACAGCAGCATGCAGGACATGTACAACCAGAGCCCCTCGGGGGCCATGTCCAGTCTGGGCATGGGGCAGCGGCAGCAGTTCCCCTATGGGGCCAGTTACGACCGAAGGTGAGTAGTTCTCAAAGGAAGACAGATGACCCGCTAGACACCGCTCCCTCACACTCTGAGCCCCAGGGCAGCAAGCGGCCTCTCCTGCCAGGGGCGAGGTCAAGTGGCTGCCTTCAGGGGACGGCTGCAGCAGGACCTTGTCCCCAGGCAGCCAGGTGGCTCTGTATTTTTGTAAACAAATGCTCGGAAGCATAAGTCAGGTGTCCCGGGCTGGTCTGGTTGGGACAGGAGGCTTCTTCCTGTGAACTTGAGCCAGGGCCACACTCCCAACCCCGCATGACACACAGTCACATCCAGCACCCACTTCCCTCCATGAGACGGCCACTGCCACCACAGTGAGGCGACCCAGCTGCAGCCAGGTGTGGCTCTTGGGCGCTAGCAGACTCCTGCTCTTCCCTCCTGGGCTGCCCTTCCTCCCCTGCATTGCTCAGGAGATGTGTCCGGGTGGTAGCTATACCAGGCTTTCAGTGTTCTGGAAAGGTCTTCCAGGCGTTGCTTGTCCTGATGTTTCCACTCTTCCCTTTAATGAGAAAGTGTCCTTTGCTCCTTGATAAGCATCTCTGAGGAAGCCCCCAGCCACGGGAGCCTCTCCGGAGGAAGTCCTCCTGACGTGAAGTGGCAGGTCCAGCCATAGGACCAACACGAGAGGTCACCATCCACCGTCCTGTAATGGTGGCGTGCGGTGGGCTTCCTTTCTGAAGAGACTCCTCACCCTGATTTAATTCCCATTGTCACAAAAGCCCTGCCCTGTGTTGAAATGTTCTGTCCCTCCCAAGTAAGGAAAACATTCAAAGCAAGGCTTTGATATAAGATTTGTGATTTTTAAAGAAAAAAAAGGAGGCACAGAAAGGGCCCTCCCTGTTCCTCACCATGCCCACGCTGGCACGCACACGCAGGATGGCCTTCGGTGCCTTCTCCAGGATCTGGTGGGAGTTTGCCCAGGCATGGCCTGGTCAGGCGCCTCCTGGGGCACAGGCCCTGGGGCCAGCAAGGGCTGGCCAGTGGGAGGCGCTCTCACTGTAACACAGAGGGGGACGTTTAGAAGATCCTTGTATTACCAGAGAAGGTTTCTTACCTGGCAAGTCCTGTGAGCTGGTTCTTGAGAGTACAGAGTAGCCTGTGCTCAGAGTGATGAGTTCTTTCTCGTGGTGGCTTCAGAATTCATTCTTCTAATTCTTACCCTGGCCATATAGAACTGCTTTAATCAGTTAGCCATTTGTAATGTTCAGTGTGCTGGATCAGGGTTTAGTTAGGTTTGAGTTGGTTTTGAGGGTCTAGTAAAACCTGCTACTGGTTTTTTGTTTTTTTCTAATAAGATTAGAAAAACAGTTGTACTGGGACATATATTAAAGGATTCCAAGTAAATACACTTTTCTGGTTCTGCCACATCACAGAGAGAGGTTTACTTTATTGTTAAGTTTCTTCTTCTGAAAAATGTTACTTATTCAGCTTAGATTTTATCCATGTCAGTTATATTTTTTTCTTCCTAGCTATAAACTTCCTTCAAGATAATCATGGTACTTAGCAAAAACTTCCCCAAAGTCTGTCTGTCTGTCTCTCTCTCTCTCTCTCTCTCTCTCTCTCTCTTTCTCTCTTTTCTCAGTACTGGGGATTGAACCCAGGGGCATTCTACCTCCAAGCTACACCCCCAGCCCTTTTTCTTATTATTATTTTGTTTTGAAACAGAGTCTCGCTAGGTTGCTGAAAGTTGCACTACGTTGCTGAGGCTGTCATCGAACCTGCGCTTCTCCTGTCTTGGCCTCCCAAGTACTGGGATTACAGGCGTGTGCTACCACACCTGGCCCCACCATGTCTCTTTTACATGTGATATTCTAAAAATTCATTTTTTCTTATTCCCTAATCAGATTAGGAATATATTCAATCTAATTATTTTCTTTCTTACAAGATTCTATATTACTAACGTACACCAGTTTATTTCTCAAGATTCCAAATCTGTTTCCCTTGAAAGCATGCTATTTTTATGGTATTTATAATTTCTCAATATAATAGCAGTTGAAAAATAAATGTGTTCATTTCCATGTAAAGATTCAATAGGTGTACATTTAAATTATTGCTGTTATTTTCTATAGCCTTTTAGGTCATAGAACTTTGAAATTTTGAGTACTTGTATCTGTACTATTATTAGCTAATTCAGTCAGCATCATTGGAATTAATTTTGAAGTATACCTTTAAAAACTTTAACATTTTATATTCACAATGAGAAAGTGCAAAATGGGAACATTTTCCATATTCTGAGAAGCTTCTAGAAACATTGCTTTTGAGTCTTAGACTCCCTCTGCTCCTTGCTCTCCTTACTGCCGCACATGACATGGAGTGGCACTTCCTGAGGGAATTTCAGTGGCTGGGTGGGGCGTCTGCCTTTGAGGCAGAGGCCAAAGGCTTGGACAAGTGCTTACAGGGCGCCTGCCTGCCCAACCGGTATTCCTCTGACACCTATTAACCCACAGCCGGAGCCAGGAGTTTGGCAGCTCTCCCAAAATGGGTGTTCCCATCCCTCGCTACAAGTTGCAGTGGAGCTGCCGCCCAGGGAGCGGGTGGGAGCGGCG
Organism: Glis glis; assembly: GCA_004027185.1. NCBI lineage: Eukaryota > Metazoa > Chordata > Mammalia > Rodentia > Gliridae > Glis > Glis glis. The sequence goes on along the minus strand of PVJS01001174.1, from coordinate 46,612 downwards.
TATGCAGAGGCACAGCTGGTGGGGCAGATTCTCCAGAGATGGGCGGCTCGTGTCTGTGTTCACCTGAGTCCTTTGTATGTTAAGTTTCTTCTGAATGCCTCGTTCTAGGCATGAACCTTACGGGCAGCAGTATCCGGGCCAAGGTCCCCCCGCAGGACAGCCGCCGTATGGAGGACATCAGCCTGGCCTGTACCCGCAGCAGCCGGTGAGTCGGCCCGTGGGCGTGGGTCTCCGTGCTTTCTGTTTCTCTCCTTGAAGCAAAACCTGAAACTTGTGTTACTTCTGAAGATGTTTAGGAATTAGAACAAAAATAGTTAGCATTTATTGAACATTCAGAATATATTTAGTGCTAAAAAGTACTAGAATTTTCAAGTCACAAAGACATTTGTGAAGTTAAGTATGTGCATTCTTGTAAATACTGGCAAGCCCAAGTTAGAGTGAAGTATATAGTCAAGGCCAGCCTCAGCAACTTGCAAGGCCCTCAGGAACTTAGTGAGACCCTGTTTCAAAATAAATAAAATAGGGCTGGGGGGTGCAGCTCAGAGGTAGAACGCCCCTGGGTTCCATCCCTAGTACCACCAAAAAAAGAAATTGCATCTGTACAGAACATGTACATACTTTTTTCCTTGTCATTATTCCCTAAACAGTACAGATAACTATTTGTATAGCATTCATTAACATTGTATGTGGTATTATAAGTAATCTAGAGATGAATTAAGGTATACAGAAGGGTGAGCATAGGTTTTATGCAAAGACTGCTCCATAGTATACAAGGGACTGGAGTGTGCTTGGATTTTGGTACCCACAAGTACCCTGGAACCAGTCCCCCGCAGATACCAAGGGATGACTGTGTATTCTTGTTTCAAAAGCCATTGTAGAGCAGAAATTTGTCAACGTTTTTTAAAGAATATATAGAAAAAGCAACTCAAAATGTTCTATACTGAGTAAAAGTTGATTGGCTTTTTAAAAATAAGACATTAATGACCCCATATTTTGAGTAAATGGCGCATGTCATGCTGGTTAATGGCAACCACTGCGGCTCAACTGGGCAGCCGCCCGCCTCCCTTGCAGCTGTCAGAACCGACACTGGAGATTGTGCTTCTTGTGTAGTTTGTCAGATATATAAGATCCTGAGCAACCTTTCAGATCTAAGACCTCTTGTAAAGTAAAATATTTTAAAAATTTTAATCATAGTTATTTTAAAACATTTATTTAATTTTTCTGGAGCATATATATACAGTGAGTTGTATTATTAAACTAACATACCTTAAACAGTTTTCAAGCAAAATAAACAAATACTAATTAAAATCTCAGGTCCCCATCCACCCTGACTAGCGCTGGTCCCCAGAGTCTCCCAGGAGGAGAGCTTACAGTCAGGTGCTGCTGTGGAAAGACCAGTGAGGCTTTCACAGAGTCTAACCATAGAATGGATGTCACGTGACAAGATCCAGTCCGAGGTGCTGCCTGCCCCTTGGAAGCCATTGTGCAGAGTGAGGCCAGACCTCCCTTTAACCCTGGGACCTGGCAGGTGGTCCTGGAACCCTGGGTGCTTTCCTAGGAGGCTGATCCTGACTCCTGGGCCACGTTAGTGTCGCCCCAAGCCCCTGCCCAGCGTCCCCCGTGTGGTCCTCAAGGCTGCAGTCACCCTATTGCAGCCAAAGAGGAGGAGCCTTTGTTTTTCCCACAAAGTTTCAAACACATGAAAACAAATTGGGAAACCCTCTTTGGAGCTTGTGCCAGGCATTATAGATCACTGAAATGCAGTCCCCAAGTTGTTAGTTCTCGCTGTTCCATAGGAGCTTCCACATCCATTTTGAAATGAACATTCCACCAGGTAATGACTATTTTGCGTAATTTGAGTGCATGTTTTCATACCTGTAAGAGCGCATCGGTGTGACCTGTCTTTATGTGGATTTCAGAATTACAAACGCCACATGGATGGCGTGTATGGGCCTCCAGCCAAGCGCCACGAGGGAGACATGTACGGCGTGCAGTACAGCAGCCAGCAGCAGGAGATGTACAACCAGTATGGAAGCTCCTACTCCGGCCCGGACAGGAGGCCCATGCAGGGACAGTACCCATACCCCTACAACAGAGAGAGGATGCAGGGCCCGGGCCAGATGCAGCCCCACGGGATCCCGCCGCAGATGATGGGCGGCCCCATGCAGTCGTCCTCCAGCGAAGGGCCCCAGCAGAACATGTGGGCGGCGCGTAACGAGATGCCTTACCCCTACCAGAACAGGCAGGGCCCGGGCGGCCCCGCACAGGCACCCCCCTACCCGGGCATGAACCGCACAGACGATATGATGGTCCCCGACCAGAGGATGAACCATGAGAGCCAGTGGCCTTCGCACGTCAGCCAGCGCCAGCCTTACATGTCATCCTCAGCCTCCATGCAGCCCATCACGCGTCCGCCCCAGTCGTCCTACCAGACACCGCCATCGCTGCCAAACCACATCTCCAGGGCGCCCAGCCCGGCCTCCTTCCAGCGCTCCCTGGAGAACCGCATGTCTCCCAGCAAGTCCCCCTTCCTGCCCACCATGAAGATGCAGAAGGTCATGCCCACAGTCCCCCCATCCCAGGTCACCGGGCCGCCCCCACAGCCACCCCCAATCAGAAGGGAGATCACCTTTCCTCCCGGCTCAGTGGAAGCATCGCAGCCCGTCCTGAAACAGCGGCGAAAGATTACCTCAAAGGATATCGGTAAGGGTTCCACCGCCAGTTCCGCGCCATCTACAAGTGTAACTAGTTGAGTTGGCATCGACACTGAGTTGGCGTCCGTGTCGGTGGGATGAAGTTCTTAAGGCTGCAGATTATCAGGATGTTCTCATACAGGAGCAATAGCTGGAAGCCACTCACCCCAGTTAAGAAACAGCGCTGGTGAAGAGCTGGGATTAAAATGGTATTTTTAGGTGTGAATGTTATTTGGGTGGGAGATTTGAGCTCCAAAGGAGAGGTCAGGGAATTCTTAGTGGTTTTACATACTATCTTTTGGGCCTAAGGATTTGACCTTAACCAAGTCATTTAATCACTACAGTTTGTAGTGATGGAAGCCAGTGGATTTCTTTCCATGGGAAAAAGTAGGAACCTGGCTAGGATATGCAGATTGGGAGATACGATGTATGGAATGCACTGTGATAGGATGTGGGTTGATGTGGTCGCACAGCACTGGCAGATACGGGCCGAGGAGCAGCCTCACTGAATGCTGAAGTCGCTCCTTATCCCCTGTGACATGAGTGAATACTAATTGGAGACCTGGATGTCTGGGAGCACAAACAGTTCTGCCTTTATTTTGAAGTACTTTTAACACAGCAAGGGAAATAATGGTTTTTGGTTGTATAAGAAGAAATTTTTCAAAAATCTCAGAATCAATTAAAATCACTGTAGTGATGCAAAAATTGAAGATACTACATTAAAGTTTAAGGATATTAAAGATGTTTTCTATCATTGGACATTAAGAAGGTAAATGTGAAACAGGTATGGTGGTACATGCCTGTAATCTCAGGACTAGTACTTGGGAGGCTGAGATAGGAGGATTGCACCCTTGAAGCCTGCCTCAGCAATTTAGTGAGGCCCTCAGCAACTTAGTGAGACCCTGTTTCAAAGCAAAAAGGGCTAGGGGTGTAGCTGAGAGGTAGAATGTCCCTGGGTTCAATCCTCAGTACCACAAAAAAAAAAAGGAGGAGGAGGAGGAGGAGAAGAAAATAAGAAATATGTGTAGAGAGAGAGTTAATAAAAAGTAAGGGGTTTTTTTGATATCGAGGTGTTTGCAGAGAGGAGAGAATGAGATGTAGACACTGAGTACTATTTTATATATGAACATAAATAAATGCAGCATATATCTGGGTGGGTCTTTGTGTGTGTGTGTGTGTGTGTGTGTGTGTGTGTGTGTGTGTGTGGTGCTGGGGATTGAACCCAGAGGCATTCTACCTCTGAGCTACACCCTCAACCCTATTTTATTTTGAAACAGTGTCTCAGGTGTGGAGGGCTTCTCTAAGTTGCACAGTTGCTGAGGCTGGCCCTGAACCTGTGATCCTCCTGTCTCAGCTTCCCAAGTACTTGGATTACAAGCATGCGCCACCATGCCAGGCTCTATCTAGGGGTTTATGAGTATATATGTATGTTTAAATAAATAAGTATATTTAAATTCTTTTAAAAATATTTAGTGCATATTTATACCAGTGCTTGTCTTCAACCTAGGGAACTTTATTCTATTTTACATGGAAAGTTTGACTACTTTGTTGTAAAAGTAATATGCGCCACCTTAGAAAGTTTGTAAAATAGAATTAGAATAAAGGAGGGACAGCCATGGGGCCCTCCCCACCTCTGCAGATTACCACAGGTGCCTGAGAGCGCTTCCTGTCCCATGGCTGTGGCCTGGTGTGCACAGTAGGACAGGTGACCTCCACGCACTCATGCCCACACTACCTCCCGCGGCCTCCTGAGCACCTCCCACCAAAAAGTTGGATGTGTGATGAGTCCATTCTCCAGCCCCATGGTATGCAGATCTTACAGCTCTTTAGTCATTTTATTTTCTTCAGTAATAGGAAAAGGGAAAACCAAAAAAAGGTGGCCGTTCTATTTCAGCTGCTTGGCTCAGTCCACGCTCTTGAGGAATCTTAACCGTCAAGGCGCTGTGTTTGTCACCAGCCTGTTCTGGGGTCCCGGGGATTGAACCCAGCCCTTCCGAGGCCAGGAGCACAGAAATAGAAAAGAATCAAGATCTTTATATCTGAGAATGTGCTATTTGGGAATTAAGTTTTGCTTTTATATTCTGTATACTTACCAGCCGTCCAAAGACACCACCTTGAGACACTGAGAGGCAAAAGAAGACAGAGGCCACGTCCGGGTTGGCTCGATTATTAAAAACTGATGCATCTTTATACTCTGTTGGGTGCTGACAGAAACACTCCTGAGATGAGGAGGCCTTCCTACGCTTGCCACGCCCTCCCACCTGGGGGGGCACCGGCAGCTCACGTTTAACCAGCAGGGCAAAGAGATCTTAAACAGGTGTCTCAGCACAACTTATCCCCTCCATTTAAAATAGGAAGGTGATCTTGTCGCTCAGAGCGTTTGTTTAAAACCAGTATTTAACTCGACACTCTACTTCTTTTCTCTTATTCTTTTGTTACGTTCTACACTTTCATGCATAGAGTTGATATTGCTGACAGCCTTGTTCTTTCCCATTCTTAGTTACTCCTGAGGCCTGGCGTGTGATGATGTCCCTTAAATCAGGTCTTCTGGCTGAAAGTACTTGGGCTTTGGACACTATCAACATCCTTCTCTACGACGACAGCACTGTTGCTACTTTCAATCTCTCCCAGGTGAGCCGGTGCCCGACCAGCTAGCAGCCCGCTACGGTGTTAGGAAACTAAGTAGTGCTGATGCCTAAGTTACTTGGCAATAGCTAGTGACAACTTTAATCATTGTAGTTATAAACCAGTATTAATCAGTATATAGTTGCCTGAGAATTTAATATGGGATTATGTTCATTTCTGTCTTTGATACATTTCTCATAGGAAAACGAGTGTGTGTGTGTGTGTGTGTGTGTGTGTGTGTGTGTGTTAAATAATAGCAAAGTTAAATTGATGTTTAGAATGAATATTAGCAACCCAATGGGAATTAATCAAAATGTAACATAAAGTTAGGACTGTCAGTATTGAAAATACAGTTGGTTGCAGTGGGACATTACCCGACTTTCCAGGGGAGGACTCCACATCTTTCTTTTAATTAATAAAGAATGGTATGGTATAGAAAATATATGAAATATAAATTAAAAGTTTAGTGAGCCCACACATCCCCACCACATATCTGAAAGAGGTATGGACTCATGGCCACGCCTGTTTCTACATCTGTTCCCTCCCATTTCTGCCTCTTCCCGGGGTATTTTGAAGTGGTCATTTTAAAGCCTATGACTTCTCATGAGCTTAGCCCTCCTCCCCTGGTTCAGAGTTGGGCTCAAAGTAGCTTTCAGCATAGTGGCTTCAAGAGAGAAGGAGAACCGAGAAGAAAAGTGCCCAATGGTCAACTGGGCTGTAGACTTTTAAAGAAATAGTTCAAAATTAAAATGAGAAAAGGTTATTCCCCCTGCAGTGCATAAACAACACTCTGCTTTCTGTGAAAAACAAGCTAACACAGCTCATTTCCCCACTTCCACTGACATAAAACCAAAAATGTCCACCTCCTCTTTCTTCTTTCATTTAAGTCCTCAGTGTAGCCCAGAAAGGTAATTTCCAACTGATAGAAAGCATATTAATAAGGTCATAAAATACACATTGCATGACATCTGTTTTAACACAAAATGAATATTTAAGAATTTATCCAGCCTTTGCTAGAGTAATTAACTTTCCTCCTTACAGTAGGTGAACTGTTGCTGGTCGCACATTTTCACACCCAGAATTGTTTTGTTAACTTTCCCTTTCCCCTGGGGGAAAAGTAAACTTAAGGGGTGAAGGGAACTCATCCAGTCTTGCACCTGGAAAACTCTTCTTTGGGGACCTACAAGCAAGAACTTTGCTGGAGTTGGCACTTGGGTTCCCTTGCTTCTTAGTAATTGCTCCAAGGCCCCTTTCAAAAAGAAAAGGACAGTGGATGGGAGAGTATGGCTGATTTCCATAGCATGTCATGAAAGAATCCTCTCTATTACGAACGTGTTTTTCTGGTCCCTACCAAGGCAGGCGGGCAGTGTGCGGCGAGGGCCAGGCCGTGCGGGCCTGGAGCATCCTGGTTTCTTCGTGCGACACCTTTGGCTCTCTCCTAGCAGCTTTTGACTTTCAGCAAGAGCTGTGAATAACGAAATGTAAAATTGCATCTTATGAAACATTTTAATTCATTGATGAGGGACTAAATTGATTTGTTTCTAATTTTCAGTGTTTATGAACTACTACATTGCTGAAATTATCTTCTCTAAAAGATATATAGAGAAGGTAAATTAGGGTAACCTATAGCACCTGAGACAAAAATAACCATAAAAACCTAAGAATAATAACCGTAAAAATCCCAGCAAGCAAGTCTCAGGTAAATAATAGACAGGAACAGAGTCACTTTGGGTGAAAGAATCTATAAAATTCACATTCCTGCTCTTCTAACAATGAGTACATTGTAGATAAATCAGAAAAAGGGGGGCTAAAGAACAGCAAAGTGCTCCCTCATTGATAATATTAGAAATGTAAAACTGAGAAGTCTGTTTTCTTGTTGGCAGAGTAAGAAAGTCAGCAGCCGATTGGAAATGTTCTCAGCATTGGTTTGGTTATAATGTGAGGTTCAGGAAGTTGGTTCTAACACATATGTAGTGAACCTTTCATGGCCCAGCCAGAAGGGATTTAAAACATGTTTAGATGTAATTACAAATACCAGTAGTCTCAAGATGATGACCCTTCCTGTCACAGCACTGTCATGACATTGTACCTGTTCTTTCCTTTCTTCTCCTTCTCCTCCTTTCTAGTTGTCTGGATTTCTTGAACTTTTGGTAGAGTACTTTAGAAAATGCCTGATTGACATTTTTGGAATTCTCATGGAATACGAAGTGGGAGACCCCAGCCAAAAAGCACTTGATCACAATGCAGTGAAGAAAGATGACAGCCAGTCCCTGGCCGACGATTCTGGGAAAGAGGAAGACGATGCTGAGAGTCTCGACGAGGACGAGGACGAAGATGACGAGGAAGACAGTGAAAAGACAGAAACGGAGGCCAAGAGCAGCGCCGCCCTCGCCGCTCCGGACGCCCCCACAGACCCGAAGGAGAAGCCCAAGCAGGCCAGTAAGTTTGACAAGCTGCCAATCAAGATCGTCAAAAAGAACAACCTGTTCGTCGTCGACCGGTCCGACAAGCTGGGCCGCGTGCAGGAGTTCAGCAGCGGCCTTCTGCACTGGCAGCTCGGGGGCGGTGACACCACCGAGCACATCCAGACTCACTTCGAGAGCAAGATGGAAATCCCCCCTCGTAGGCGCCCACCTCCCCCTTCCAGCTCCGCAGGGAGAAAGAAAGAGCCAGAAGGCAGAGGCGATTCCGAAGAGCAGCCAGAGAAAAGCATCATCGCCACCATCGATGACGTCCTGTGCGCTCGGCCGGGGGCCCTGCCCGAAGAAGCAAACCCCGGGCCTCAGGCCGAGAGCAGCAAGTTCCCCTTCGGCATCCAGCAAGCCAAAAGTCACCGGAACATCAAGCTGCTGGAGGACGAGCCCCGGAGCCGCGACGAGACTCCGCTGTGCACCATCGCGCACTGGCAGGACTCGCTGGCCAAGCGCTGCATCTGTGTATCCAACATCGTGCGGAGCTTGTCTTTCGTGCCTGGCAACGACGCCGAGATGTCCAAACATCCAGGCTTGGTGCTGATCCTGGGGAAGCTGATTCTCCTTCACCACGAGCATCCCGAGAGAAAACGAGCGCCGCAGACCTACGAGAAAGAGGAGGACGAGGACAAGGGGGTGGCCTGCAGCAAAGATGAGTGGTGGTGGGACTGCCTGGAGGTCTTGCGGGATAACACACTGGTCACATTGGCCAACATCTCTGGGCAGCTAGACTTGTCCGCGTACACGGAAAGCATCTGCTTGCCGATCCTGGATGGCTTGCTGCACTGGATGGTGTGCCCGTCTGCGGAGGCGCAAGACCCCTTTCCCACTGTGGGACCCAACTCAGTCCTGTCGCCTCAGAGACTCGTGCTGGAGACCCTCTGTAAACTCAGTATCCAGGACAATAATGTGGACCTCATCTTGGCCACGCCTCCATTTAGCCGTCAGGAGAAATTCTATGCTACGTTAGTTAGGTACGTTGGGGATCGCAAAAACCCAGTCTGTCGAGAAATGTCCATGGCGCTTTTATCGAACCTTGCCCAGGGGGACGCGCTAGCAGCCAGGGCGATAGCTGTGCAGAAGGGAAGCATTGGGAACTTGATAAGCTTCCTGGAGGACGGGGTCACGATGGCGCAGTACCAGCAGAGCCAGCATAACCTCATGCACATGCAGCCCCCGCCTCTGGAACCACCGAGCGTAGACATGATGTGCAGGGCGGCCAAGGCCTTGCTGGCCATGGCCAGAGTGGACGAAAACCGCTCGGAGTTCCTCTTGCATGAGGGTCGGTTGCTGGATATCTCGATATCAGCTGTCCTGAACTCTCTGGTTGCATCCGTCATCTGTGATGTACTCTTTCAGATCGGGCAGTTATGACATAAGTGCGAAGGCAAGCATGTGTGCGTGAAGATTAGAGGGTCACATATAACTGGCTGTTTTCTGTTCTTGTTTATCCAGCGTAGGAAGAAGGAAAAGAAAATCTTTGCTCCTCTGCCCCATTCACTATTTACCAATTGGGAATTAAAGAAATAATTAATTTGAACAGTTATGAAATTAATATTTGCTGTCTGTGTGTATAAGTACATCTTTTGGGGTTTTTTATTTCTTTTTTTAACCAAAGTTGCTGTCTAGTGCATTCAAAGGTCACATTTTGTTTTTCACAGATTTTCTTTTTAATACTCTTTTCCATGTTGCATTTTTTGGGAAGCGAATTGACTTTAAAGTTTTGGCAAAAGATGCTAAGATGGGAAAATTTCACCACACTGATGCAAAAAAGGTGAAAAGATATCAATTTCCTATGCGTTTTATTCAGAGAATTAAAAAAAAACTGCATCCCATCACCCAAAGCTCTGTGCAATAGAAACTTCTAGAGATATAGGTTTAGGGGCTCAAGGAGGTATGTCAGTCAGTAGTCAGAACTATGAACGATACTGGTTTCTCCACAGGAAAATGGTTACATTAGGCTAGGAGCAAAAACAATGTTTTTTAAGTTAGGGTTGAAAATACATACCTGATAGCGATCAACGGAAATTGCTTCCTCACCAACACCGCCATGTCTGCTGTCTGTCGTTTGGCCTCCACATGACAGTTCTTCACAATTCCTTTAATCATTTTTTAAATATTTTTTTTTACTGCCTATGGGCTGTGATGTATATAGAAGTTGTACATTGAACATACCCTCACTTTTTTCTTTTCTTTCTTTTTTTTTAGTACAAAGTTTTTAGTTTCTTTTTCATGATGTGGTAAACTACGAAGTGATGGTAGATTTAAATAATTTTTTATTTTTATTTTATATATTTTTTCATTAGGGCCATATCTCCAAAAATAAAAAAGAAACAAAAAATACAAAAAACAAAAACAAACAAAAAAACAAAAAAAAGAGGGTAATGTACAAGTTTCTGTATGTATAGAGTCATGCTCTATTTCGGGAGAGCAGCTGATCACAATTCGCTTCATGAATCAAGGTGTGGAAATGGTTGCATATGGATTGATTTAGAAAATGGCTACCAGTACAGACAAAAAAAGAAAAAAACACAACTCAAAGGAAGAAACACAACTTCAAAGATTTTTCAGTGACGAGAATCCACATTTGTATTTCAAGATAATGTAGTTTAAAAAAAAAGAAAAAAAACTTGATGTAAATTCCTCCTTTTCCTCTGGCTTAATGAATATCATTTATTCAGTATAAAATCTTTATATGTTCCACATGTTAAGAATAAATGTACATTAAATCTTGTTAAGCACTGTGATGGGTGTTCTTGAATACTGTTCTAGTTTCCTTAAAGTGGTTTCATAGTAACAAGTTATTTACAAGAAATAGGGAAAATTCAGCAGCATCCTCACCTTGTCAAACCCCGAGGTGGAAAGGCGCCTTTCGGGGTTACCTACTTTAGAGTGGGGAACAACAGTTTGGTTTTCTCAAATTCTTTAGCTAACTAGTCTTTCTTTGAAGCAATTAACTCTAACGACATTGAGGTATGATAATGTTCAGTGTAGACGGGAGGCGGCTGCCAACCCGCTTGCGGTGAGATCTTCAAAGCTGACTGGCCTGAAAATGTACCATTCTGCCTTCGACTAACTCCATCTTCATTCTAATCGCAGTTCAGTCTGCCCCACGTTTCTTCTGTGTGCCTCAGAGTTATTTTGCGTTTAGTTTACTCCACCGTGTATAATATTTATATTGTGCAATGTTAAAAAGAATCTGTTATATTGTATGTGGTGTACATAGTGCAAAGTGATTATTTCTATTTCAGGGCATATTATTATTCTCATATTCCTTCCTACCTGGTGCACAGTAGCTTTTTAATACTCGTCAATTCTAATTTAAACTTCTTCCTGGGTCATTGACTGTTATTGTGTAAAAATCATTTTCTTTGAAACTGCTGCATAATTATGCTGTTAGCGGACCCCCTTCTGATTCTGACTCTACCTCTCTACCCCTCTTCCAATCACAATGTACTCCACGATCCCCATCCCTTCGCCACACCTATTATCTTGGTTCCCGTTACTCACAGTACTATATGGAAGAGTTAGACAGGAACACACAGTTATAATCAGTGTGAGACGTGACTCTCTCCCTCACGAGAAAAAAATAATAATTTTTCCTGCAAGCTGTCTCATCATCTATCAACTCCCACATTACTTAGTCAGACCGTCTTCTTACATAACAATGCAGCCAAATATATGTTGAATTAAAAACCCATTTATAATTCTACTTTAAATACATCTGCTTGCTAAGAACAGATTTCAGTGCTCCAAGCTTTAAAATATGGAGATTTGTAAGAGGAAATTCAATATTATTCTAATTTCGCTCTTACAGAATACAAATACAAGGTGCATACGAACTCTAAGGTTATCTAATATCCCAATTACTTTGTCACTCGGAAGAGTAAAGTCGTTATCAAAGACTGTTGTTGTCACACTTTGAGCTGTAGCCGAGGCCCCGAGTCCGACCACTGAGCAGCACGTGTGCACATGTTGATAGGCAGCACAGTCTCTAGGCTCCTCCAGGAAGATTCTAGCATCCTTTCTCCACTCTCACTCCAGAATCAAGACTCACAGAAGCCCATGAAGAATTTACAGCCTGCTCAAGATCATCTTGCCTATAAACTGAGTTACTGCTTTGTCCTAAAAATTAGTTGTTTTTTTTTTCTATGAGGCTTTTCGAAAAATTTACAGGATGCCCATACTTTAAATGTGTACCAAAAAAAAAGATAAAAATAAAGGTGCGAAGAAAGTTTAGTATTTTGGAATGGTGCTATCAAGTTGAATCTGTTGGTATTTGAGTGAGTTTTTTTAATGTCACGTAAGAGATACTATTGGGTGGCATCTGCTCAGAAGTAGTTATTCCCAGTGTTTTGATTGAGAAAGAAACAATCCATTTTTGCTGATGAATGTGACCTATTCAAAGCATAGATAAGCTGTTTTTTTAAAAGTTAGAGTGGAGGATGATTTTTTTCTAATGGGCATGGACAGTCTTACCAGTGTAAGCTCTTAACTGCCTTCACCCTGAATCTGTCCACTTCAAAACTGCCGGGTCAGATCACACGTGTCAGTTCCCTCTCTCACCCACGAGAAAGTATCTACGCGAGCATGAAACCCAGTCTTTGCTTCTCGCTGGGCTGTGCGGAGCCCAGCCCCGTGCCCCTAGCATACCCAGGAGAACCTGGAAGAAAACTTTCACAGCTAGCTTTTTGAAACTCTAATAAATCTTTCTGGTGGCACTATATAATCTAAGGTGACACATTATTCACTAATTTATCAGACATGTATCAGACACATGCCAGGTGCCTTTCTCTGGGCTCTGAGTCATTATGAGCAATGGCCCTTTCTCTCATGAGAAAGTCCTTTTAGTCTTTCTCATCAGAGGATCATGGAAATCAACTAACACTCCCCGTACCGTTTTTATGCATTGAGAACACTCTGCCTTCAGTGTTTATGCATTGAGAACGCTTTTTTGGTTGAATGAGAAAGTGAGGCTCTAGGCCATCGTGCGCGTGCAGGGCCCAGAGACCTACCTGTGTGCCCTGCAGACATGCTGAGGCCCTCCCAGCTCTGAAATGCTCCAGAAAGCACCTGGCTCCTGCTCAGGCTCACCTGAGGGTCCTTGCAAGCTCCACCGTGGAGGGGAAAACAACCGTCGCCTGGTCCCCAGTGGTCCCCTACCCACTGCACCCCTGGGAACGCAGGAGGGGCCTGAAGCTGCAGGGAGAGCCCAGCCAGGCCTCTCGGGCCCTGCTGCCAGGTGTGACTGCGGTCCCCAGCCTTGCCTCGCCTCACTCAGGGACCACCAGGGTCTGCTTTAGGATGATCCAAGTCACGCAGTCCTCTGAAATGTCAGAGTCGAGTTTCCAAATTAACTCACTTTGGGATTTAAGAACATGAAACCTGAGGGGAAGGTGGGGATGGGGGAGGTGATCAGGTGTGTCAGAAGTATGAGACTTTTCCCAAATCCGGCTTCAGGGACTTGAAGTTTTACCCTAGCTTTTCCCAAAGTGCATTCTAAGAAACAGAAGAGATCTCAAAAATAAATAAAAATCTTCTATATTCTCCTCGTGGCAATGTGTAGTCCTTAGGACCACATGCAAGACCGAGACGATCTGCAGTGCAGAACCGATGGTCCCAGCATCTCCTGACTTCATTAGCCTGGAGCCTTGTTTTTTAATAATTTCTATGACCATGCTGCAGATCTCTGATAAACACCAGCTAGCCAAAGACCGTGCCGGCCTTCTAAACGTCCATGTTCCTTGCGTTCTTACTTCGCAAGCTGAAGCTGAGTCGTCCTCACTAAAGGAGATGGCCCGGAATCTCCTCTTGTCCCTGCGACCTTAAGCAAGGTGCTTAATTCTTGGAACTTCAGTTCATTCACCTGCAGTTTGGGCATCACACCTATCTCAGGATTGGTAAGGATTAAGTGGATTGTATATAAAGGCCTTGTAACGTAATTGATCAGTGTCTATTAATCCTAAGTGCACTTACATACAAACACATCCTTCCTACGTCAGGAGCGCTCCAGCATATTTTGCATAGTTTGAAAATAAAGCCTGAGAGAGTATTTCCCTGTTTCCATGACCCATCACACCAGCTGCGACTTTTCTTTGTTTTGGGTTTTCCAGGAAAAACCACAAAAGCTTAGCGAGCTCCTGGCCTGTGTTAGTGCCAAGCGTGGTTCTGCATGATTTCTTACTGAATGTCAGTTTTGATGTCAGACATCCAGAGGTGGTAGAAGACCCCACCTTTGTGGCACACCTGGGGAAGTGAGTCTCTGGAATACAATCATGCGATAAATTTGTGCCACCCCACCCTGGCGTGTGCCACCCCACGCCAACCCCATAACATCTTTCAAAGGTCAAGTATGGCAGGCGATCAGTCACCATGTTTGATTCAATATTCCTTTCCCTCTGATGCACAGAGCAGAGCTTCCCCACAGACAGGGAGCCCGTCTTCACACTCAGCTGAGGGGCGCAGTTCTGTGGGCTGTGGTAGTGGGGTTCAGGATGCTCTTCCACCTAAGTTTGGCATTGAGCTGGCCAGAGATCTGTATGTTCTACAAACCAGGTTTTTCCAAAGAAGAACTAAACGCAGCTCCTTGAAGATACCCTTCACCAAACGAAGGGTTCCATCGGACGGGGACCACAGCATTGCAGCCCTGCCTTCTGGTAAGTGGTGATTACTTAACGTTTGGGCTTTTTTGCACTTGAAGGAATTTCCTAGCTCCTAGTTGTTCTCCACAGGTGCCTTAGTATGGAACATTATCCCCTCCGCCCTCCAAAGAGCAGCAGAGGTGACACCCCAAGTAATGTGCGCAGCCGCAACCAGCCTGAGGCCCAGAGTGTCCATGTGCCCAAGGAATGTCCTCAGCCTCACGCAGAATCCAATGGAGGTCAGGCACATTTACAGCCGAAGCCCTGGTGTACAGAGGCCACAGATCAGAGGGAGAGAGGGATCTTTGTTACTACTGCAGCATACAGACATGATGTCACGCGCTCCCTTTCTATCTGTACCTCTTAAAATGGCATCAGAGCTTAAACCAGAATCAGGAGATTCTAGCCTATGTCCTGAGGGTCTCCTGTCTCGCTCACTGTCATCTTCATAGTCCTCAAGGGCTTCTAGTGGGTGTCTTGTGCTGAGAAAAATGTAGTCAGGGTTGGGCTCAGTGGTAGAGTGCTTGCCTAGCATGCTTGAGGTCCAGGGCTCCATCCCCAGCACCAGGAAAGAAAGAGGAAGCAGGGAGGGAGGGAAGGAGGGAAATACACTTACCCCCCTTCCCAGTGCAAGCAGGTCGCGGCGCAGGTCTTAGACCTGCAGGCCTTCCTCACCCTTCCCTGTCATTATCCGGCCCGTGGTTTGTGTGGACTGAGCAACATGGGTTTGAGTCCCTACCAGACAGATACTCCGCCAGGGGCCCGGATTCCCAGGGCATGTCAGACAAATTATTTTCCTACCCCAACCTACAAAGCTGTATTCGAGTTTCTTTGCAAAGTACTTTGAGCCCATGAACCTCCACAGATGATACTCTCTTAGTCATTAGAAAATTCAGCACTAACCAAACCCTAGCTGCCTTTCAAAGTTGAAGACCATGTTCGTCGAGGGAGTGGGCCCATCCATCAGGGGCCGGCATGACCCTGGGCACCATGTCGCTGTGTTTCTGGAAGCTCCTGGGGCTGTTACAGTAGATGGCCTAATAAATGACCACTGACTCCCTGCAGGACAGCACTTGGGGTTCTGATTTCATGGCATTCTTATTTTTGGTCTAACTTTTTATTTACCCATTGTGACTTAGAAGACACCTGAGGAACGAGTAACAGAGGACATACGGGGAGGACACCAGTTGCTTATGTTTTGCTCATAGCTTCAAAAATGCTGGTCCCATCCAAGAGGTTACTCGTTCCCACGGTGGGGAGTGACATGGCGTGTGTTACATGTTTAGGATGAATACACTTAGTGTGGTTAAAAAAAAAAAACCTAAGTGCAATGCTCATGTTGTTGGTTCCGTGCGTTTTTCACCAAATGGTGTGAACATATGGCCAGCACTTCTCTTGGCCATAAGATCTGAAGGGAGGAGGCTCCTGATGGCGAAGAGCCATTGTGATTTATCGAGATGAGTGTCGGTTCCAAAGGGGAGCTTACAGCGAAGGCCTCTCTCAGCCAACTTTTTATGTGCAATCCCCTCTCTCCGCATTTCACATTTGATGGCTGCTATGGTGGCAACAGGAGGTTGGAATGCATCTGGAAAAAAAAAATCAGGTTTTGTTAATTAGTAGAAGTTTATCTTGGTGGGCTCTGTTTTCAGAAATTAAGTGTGATGTGTTAGCTTGGGGACTCAGAGTACTGAGCAATCCAGTCTTAATATAAACTGGCATCTCTTCCCACCCACCCAGAATCTGTCTTTAATGGCTGTTGTTAAACGGTGAAATTCATCAATGCCTCTAAATTGTTTGTGCCCTCTGATGCGCGGATGGAGAATTGGACGCACGTGTTTTGGGTAACACTCTCCACAAGCTCTCGCCTGGCACCCTTTAAGGAGCTGGAGGTGAGAAGTCTGATGTTTTCTATTTTCTGGAAAGCGGATCTGAAGCCAGGCTTTGGTGCAGCCCTGTACAGGGGCTTTCACGGGCTCCGGTACCCTACAGAAGAGGCGCGTGTTCCCAACTCTAGGCAGCAGATGAGCCTCCCACATCCACTGACCCCCAGCCCCCAAACAGAAAGCTCCTCCCCACCCAGCCAGGCACGGGCGGGCGGTGGCCAGGAGCGCCCATGGGAGCAGGACCCTGCCATGTCTTCCAGGAGGACAGGATTCTTGGTTCTCTCATGACCCAGACAGGGACCCTGATTCCAGGTGTGTGCCCCTCACGCCTCAGGCCCTTTTGCTCAGCACAGCAGGGGGCAGCCTGAGCTTGCAGTTTAGCCACAAAGACATTCAATAAACCATGGTGCTTTTTCATTCCCAAAACAAATACCAAGCCCATCATGTGCCTAATGGGGGCCACACGGCAGCAGGTAAGCTCTGTTCCTGTGAAGGTGGTGCTGAGATGCACGCTGGGTATCATGGGAGAATCCAGGAGAAGAGCCCAGCTGGCTCAGGGGCCACCTGGGAAGGCTTCCTGTAGGAGACAGCCTTCACCAGGCAGAATGTTGGTCACATGAAAGAGCCTTGGACATCCTGGTATGTAAAAGGAATCTAGCCAGGTGTGGGGGCACACATTGTAATCCCAGCACTTGGGAGGCTGAGAGAGGAGGATCTCAGATCCAAGGCTAGCCTGGGCAACTTAGGGAGAACCTCAGCAACTTAGTGAAAACTTATTTCAAAATAAACAATTTTTTTAAGGACTAGAGTATAGCTCAGAGGTAGAATGCTTCTGGGTTCAATCCCCAGTACTTATTTATTATTTCCTTTTTATTTATTAAATAATAAATATTTATTTATTAGGCTAATAAATAAATAAAAAGGAAATCTAACAGTGACTCTGGAGGCTGAGGGAGGAGGATCACAAGTTTGAGGCCAGCCTGGGCAACTTAGTGAGACCCGTCTCACAAAAAAAAAGTAGGGGTCTGGTGATGAAGCTCAGTGGTAGTGTCTCTCTGGGTTCAATCCTCAGTACAAAAAATAAAATTAAAATAAATCCAAAAGAGTTTAACTGCAGGCTTAAAGTCCTGCTCTGGGGGGAGGGGTGCAGATGAGACCAGAGAGGTGGACGGGCACAGGGCCCCAGCCCCCAGTCCCCCACCACCACCCTGTGACGCTGGCACTGGGGAGCTGCCGAGAGACTTTAGTGCTGGGACAACAGCTTAGATCCCACTTAGGGAGGCAGAAACGGGGCTTGATGGCCATTGGGGGTTGGCTGGGCTCAAGCCAGGGATGCAAAGGGCTGAGGGAGACCTACAGCCCTGGAAAGATCTCAGACTTGGGTGGGGAGAGGGGAGAGGTCAGTAGCCACAGGCAATGAAGGGGAGAGTGAGACCTGGGGTGCCGATCACCAGAAGGCAGATGCAAGAAAGGCACGGCCTGGGGACCATGGGGACCAGGCAGCGAGGCTGTGGCCCCCACAGGTGTCCAGACCTCTGCAGCTGCTCAGCTGGCTCAAGGCAAGGGAACCAAGGTGGCGAGCCAGGAGCCTGAGGGGACAGAGAGTGTCGCCACTTGTGTGTGAGGGGGCGGGGGAGGGTGAGGCCATCCCATCTAAAAATTGGTAGAGGAGGTAAGGGACAAAGCTGTGCTGCTGGCCGGGAGAGGAGGGGACAGTCCAGGGCCACAGAGCGGTGAGGAAGCAGCTTGTCCCTGAGAGCCTCCAGAGGGGACAGCCCCGCCCCCACCCTGATTCTCGCCCTGGGAGACCTGTGCGGGACCGCCAGCCCCCAGGTCCTTAAGCCCCTACATTTATGTTGTTTTCAAACACAAGGTGTGTAGCGGTTTGTCGCAGGAGGAACAGGAAACGCATACAGAAGCTGTGTGGTGCCCATGGAACCCCAGGAGGCTGTCGTGGGCACGCACGTGGGTGAGACTTGGCACCAGGGAGCCCGAGGAAAGACCGCGGTGTCATTGGTGTGGGGTGGTTAGTGTGGGCCGCCTCGGGGTGGGCACAGCATGCAGCACATGAAGATCGGGGACTGGGATCCAGTTCAGAACACGGGGATTGAGGGAGGGGTCAAAGAGAGTGGGAGACCCAGAAGGAGGGGCGAGGGAGAAGGTGCCCAGGAAACCGGTGGAGCCGGGCAGATGCAGACCCCAGCAGGGTCCAGAACCGTGGCCGGTGACTGCGATGGCCTGCACTTCACACGAGGCGCCATGGAGGGGGCAGGGCGTCCTTCACCAGCTGCTCCTCAGAAGACGTGGAGGGCCAGTGTCTGCCCGGGGACCTCCAGCGCACGCAGCTCATTAGCAGGTCCAGGGAGTCCTGTGTGCCCAGCAATCTCGCCTCTTCTCATGCATGAAAAAATCATTCGACTTTGCTCTTCAAAAGTTGTTGGATCAAGAAGACGGCACCTGACACTCTCCACGGTGCACTTTCCAGCCATGTGCCTCTGTACTGGGTCTGTGACATCAGCTGGGGAACTGGCTGTGGGGGCAGGGTGAGGCCCAGGACGCCTGGGGGTCTCTAAGGCCCCCAGCTAGCATGAGAGGAATGGGGTGCAGCCCACAGCCTGCTCACAGGCAAGCGCTCCTGGAGAGGGGAGCGGGCTTCGTCAGGGGTAAACCTAGACATTGGGGCCTTTATACTGACTTGCCCAGCACCGTGAGCCCAGGGACCTGGAGAGACCCTGCAATGCCGGACACATGGCAGGTGGCCAGTCCCAATTTCCAACTAAGGCTGGAATCCCAGATGAGCCAAGATCCAGGTAACGTTGCGCACCCCCTTTAGACTGCCGGGCACCTGTCAGCCTGATGTTTCTCTTGAAGTCTTTTCTCCAAGCCACCAGTGCCTCAAGACCAGCTTTCCCAAGCTACTAGAACATTCCAAGGTAAGCACTGGGTTTATAGTGCCCTCACCTCCACATGGTGGGGAGGGTGGTGAATGATCTGCGTTGTTCACAAACAGGCCAGGGCTGAGGTACTAGGCATGGCCCGATGCCCCCACACACCTGTCTCCTGACAGCCTTCTGTGTCAGTCCAGGAAGAGCACCATGGCTGACACCTTCCTCAGTCCTCTGCTCCAAGCCCAGCAGTCTGGGGTCTGTCTCACTAGAGTTTACACGAAGAGGCACAAAACGAACTTTTGCTTTGATAAAGCTACTACCCATACAGAAGATGAAGGTACTGCGTGCTCTATGAAGCATGACCCACCCTGCCCTGGCTTGCGTCTCCCTGGTCTTCTGTGGCCCACTGGCAGCGCCCAGGCCAGGCCACCCAGCTCCCTCGACACCCCATCCTCCTCATCCAGCTCCTGCTCCTCCATCGCCGTGCGGCGTGTCTGGTCGCTCACTCTCTTCCATCAGCCTTGCCGGAGGCCTGTCCATGTCACAGAACCGGCTCCCAGGAAAGCATTCTACTAGCGGATGAATCCTGAACTTCTGAGCTTCTCTTTTCTTCTACTTCCCTCCAGTTTATTTTGTTCTTTACTTTCCTTATTCTTCTTTCGACTATTTATTTTCATTTGTTTCATTTTGTACAACGCATTCACGTTTTCAATTTTTCCAGGAACCTTCCTTCAGCTGCACTTTGGTGGTTGTTTATAAAGACCCTGAATGCAGCTTCTTTTCCTTTTGACCCAGGGATTATTTTGGAGTCTCCCTTTTGGTTTGGAAATGGCTTTGCTTTTTCCTTGCTGCTATTGGTGTTTAGTTTTATGGCATTATTTTCATGGACTGTGGCTTCTGTCATCTCTATTTTTGATCATTTTTCTTCTCTTATTTCTTTGGTCATTACTTTTCTGCTTCATTATTTTTTTTCTGGATGCCCTGTTGCCAAATCTCCTGAGCAGATACTTCGTGTTCTCTCCTTTCTCTTATCGTCCTTGTTATTTATAATTCCACCTCCTTATGTTTTCTTCTGAGTGCTCAGAGAATTTCTTAAGTAATTAGTATAGCTTTCTGTAATATCCAATCTGCAATTCACTGCTTCTGTTGAACTGAAAAAAGCAATAAGTAATTAATGTTTTACTTCTAAAAACAATACTTTGAAAATCTCAGATGGTCCTCTTTTCATAGATGCAATTTCCTTCCAAGTTTCTTTGAGAATATAAAGTTTTCTTTCCATTTCTTGGAGAAAAGCAATTTCATAGGAAAATATTTGCCATAATTCCTTATATAAGCCCCTTATTTTTGGTTTCTGAATCTTTTTACATGTCCAATTATTTTTCTCCCTAATGGATTGGATTCGAGATGGGTTTGGTTGGAAGTTGTAGTAAAATAGTTCACACAAAGGAGTAAAGCAAAACTTTGCATTTTCTGTATTTTAATTCTATTTCTCTGGAGGTCCCATGAGCCATAAAGCCAAGGGCAGGAGACACTGTGGAAACAGCACAGACTCAAACCCTCTGCGTGCGCCGGCTCTGTGGGGCCCTTCTTACAGCCACGCATGGAGACATCTTTGGCCAGTGACTTCAGGCCTCTCCTTACAACATGCACAGGTGGGACTTTTCCCCAGAAAATACAAAGGGGGCGTGGTGGAGGTGGCTGAGCAGCGTTCAGGGGGTCCTGGTGGGGTAGGGGAGGGGTGCGGTGGGGGGAGTGTGGGAGTGGTGGGGTGTGGGTGGATTGAGGTGGGGTGGGGTGTAGGTGCGGGTGGGGAAGGTGCGTGTGTGAGCATTGGCGATGTGTAGACTCTTCCTGAACTGGGACAGCCACCTCCATGGGATCTTATGGAGCTGCCCCCACTTTACTAACCAAGCCGGCCTGAGGTGGCGCCAGCACGGGGCCTCTGCCTGTGAGCAGGGGTGCCTGTCCTAGGCCTCTTCAGGGGGCCCCAGGCTGCCCCTGGCCAGCTCCGGGGCACCGGAGCTCACCTCCACCAGCCGGGATGGGAAATAATATCCCAGCTCTTCTCTTTTGTGGCCTAAGACATGGCCAAGTTCTTATTATGAAAACATTTATACAATATCTCTTTATGAAACATTTTATTTTTAAATAATTATGGATTCATGGGAAGTTGCACAAGTTGTGCACTTGTCCCGTGTGCCCTTCGCCAGTTGTCCCAAAGTTTACATCTCAGACCACAGCTCAGGATCGAGAACAGAAAACCAACATGGGTACAAGGAGTGTGTAGGTGTCATAAATACTTATGATGAGCGCCCACCCCAGGCCTCTCCTCAGTTACCTGAGGAGGCTGCGTGGCTGCCCTGAACCGGCACAAGCTCATCTGCAGAAAGCCACCCTAGCTGGGGTCTGGGCAAGCCCCTCAGCCACTACTGTCCTCCTGGCAGTGAATGCCATGTGCCTATCTGTGTCACGCCCAGTGTCCCCTCCAGAATCTCATGGCACTCAGTGTCCGCACGACTCACGCAGTCACCGGGAGGCCAGGGGTCACGTTGCACAGGTGGATTCTGGTCTGCGGGGGTTTCAGGCCACCCTGCATGCTGAGGGCCCCAGGGGTACTGACACTGTCCTGCCGAGGGGGCCCCAGTGCTCTGGACGGGGCTTCAGGACCCTCAGGTAGGGTGCAGAGTGAAGGCATGATAGAAATTGGGGGGCTAGTCCTAATAAACCGAAAGGCTGCCTTGGTGACAGTGAGTGAAGACGTCGTCCTGCAGGAAGCCGGGGACAGACAGGTGCTGGGCTGCCGTGTGGGCTGAGAATGTTATTTTTGACGATATGAAGGGAAACATTCAGGCAGTCATTAGAGAGCACGGTAATGGGCTTGTCACTTGTGCTCGGTGACAGCTTTACCTGCTTCTAATTTCTCCTGCACCTCAAATTACCCTTCAGAGCAACTGTCCTCCGGTCGAGCCTTCCCAGCTGGCAGAACCAAGCAAGGAAATAAGATCTATGTGTCTTCAACGTGCTTCTCGGAGAGAAGATTGATCAAAGCAATTAGAAGTTTCTGGAATTGCCTGGAGAAGAGAAGGCCAGCTAGGGCCGAAGAGGAGGAAGGAGGAGGGCACAGTTAATAACAGCTGCAGGTTGCTGAGGGGCTGCCCAGGCCATGGCAGGCCGTGCTCCGGCTTCAACCAGAGGGATAGAGAGAAAGGGCGGCCATTCCAGCGGCAAGGACGCGGGTCAGGGTGGAGGAGCCCTTCGGTGCCAGCCTCCCTGGGAGCCGGCCCACGGCTCTGGAGATGGAAGCTGCAGCCTCTGGGAACAGCACCCAGATGCAGGAGCCCCTGGTTGCCTGCACCAAGCTAACCTGGAGCCCCGCATGGCCATTTAAGGCCAAGGCGAGCGTCCCCTGCAGCGCCTGAGTCCTGCGAGCCCTTTGGGCTTTGGGACCTTAATAGCAGTAGTCACAAGGCCTTTTGTCCCTGCGCTCCCAGCGTCCCTGAGTGGTGAGTGGCCAAGGGGCCTGTGCAGTGGCATGGGCTGAGGACTCAGTGGCAGTCATTAGAGCCAGGAGGTAGCAATCTTCAACAGCTCAGTCCTGTGTGGGATGAGGTGTCAGGATACGGGCATGTCCTCTCTTTAAAGACGGGGACTGATGAAGCTGTATGTACGAAATCAAAGCAGAGAGGCGAGGGAGAGAGAGCTCAGACAGGCTGACGCCCTCAGCACTAGGGACATATGGCATTTGTCAATCAAATGCAGAGCAACCTTCAAAAAGCCATTAGAAGGGAGCCCCATGCCGGCTCCGCCACTTGTGCCCACTGATGGCTGCCCTGTCCGCGGCCTCACAGGCGCACCATATCTGGGACTAATTAGCCTTCCAGAGGGCAATCAAGGGGCCTCGGCCGGAACTTTGTTAGGAACGGAGCCGTTAGTGGCTTCAAATGGACACCACTAGAAATGGGCAGGAGCCAATTAAACAGAGGCTGCTCCCAGGGCGGCCGACCTCTTCCCCAACCCCAGCCTGAGCCAGCGGAGGGCTGGCATCCCCTGCAGGCCTCCTCCCTCTGATAGTTGTGCCTTTATCTGCACCAAGTTAGCAGTCCCGGCCCCAATCTCATTAACCTTCAGAGATCTTCCAGGGCAAGACTTGGGTCTGTCACTGCGGGGTCTTCAGAGCCCAGAAGGCGGCCCTGGCACAGAGCGGGTGTCCATTCAGTGTGACCAAATGTTGGAGTTTTGTCCCATTGGAATGACTCCCAAGGGATTTCCTGTGGGGAACTTACTTTAACAGGCCCGGAGTGTTTATTTCTGGTTGTCTTTAACATTGACGTAGGCTTAGGGGACAGTTGGTGCTGTATTATCAAACTCACTAACCAAGCCCACTAGCACCCTCCTTGAAATGTCCTTCTCTGACTCGGTTCAGGGTGCTTTTTATGTACCTCCTAGGGATGGGATCCCAGAGAATCAAGTGCGAATGCCAGTGCCAGTCAAGGGTCAAGTTGTGACTCGTGCCTCAACTTGACCATGCCCTTTCACCTGCAGCAGCCCCAAATGAAGGAGCATCTGTTTCCACTGACCCATGTGACCTGCCCCGAGGGACCTTCCCAGTTACCATGACCCATCCAGGGGAAGGGTAGCCAGTTTCCCCAGTGTGTTAGTCAGCTTCTCATTACTATAACAAAATGCCTGGGATAACCAACGTAACAAAAGAGGAAAGGTTTATTTTGGCTCCCAGTTTTGGAAGTTTCAGTTTATGGTCCATTGGCCCTGTTGCTTTGGTCCTGTGGCGAGACAGCACATCATGGTGGGAGTGCCTGGCAGAGAAAGCTGCTCACCTCATGGCCAGTTCCAAAAGAGAAAGAGAGAAAGAAGTGGGATTCCCTTTGAAGGGTACATCCCAGTGACCTAACTTCCTCCCCCAGTCCCTACCACCTACAGGTTCCACCGTCTCCCAATAGCCCCACAGCTGGGGACCAAGGTCTCCAACACATGGGCCTTTGGGGGACACTCCAACTCCAAGCTATAGCACCCAAGTGTCACCCTACCTGCGTGTCCGTGGGCCAGAGTGTATCTGGGGGTGTCTGACCCACTGCAGGGCTCCCTGGTGCCTCTTGCCTTTGCTGTCACTTCTTGCCACCTCCTCCCACTTCCATGTGTTGAGATGAGATGCTGTCTGCGCCCCCCCGCACTGCTCGGGGCTCCTACTTTCTCTGCTCTACGAATGGACCATGGACCAGCGGGGGCAGCAGTAAAGCCTGTGTCAAGCCAGCAGGTGATTTGGCATGGTGCTCTGGCATGTTAGAAAAATAGAACTCCAAAGTCCCGGGAGCAAGAAGGTCTTGAGGCATGACAGAGAAAGGGGGTACCGGAGACCACGGAACGCACCCAAATCTACCAAATCAAGGCCAAGTCTGTCTGCTCAGGCCTTGAACCAAGTGCTGACTGGTGACCCACAGGTGGCCCTTGGCCCATGACACATCATCTTCCTGCAGGACCTGCCCAACAAGCTGAACTCCTGGACTTGCTGTCCTCTTCTTAAGAGATTAAAAATATGTCCAGGGCAGGGGGTTAGCTCAGTAGTAGAGCACGTACTTAGCATGTACAAGGCGCCGGGTTCAATCCCCAGCACGGAAAGAAGGAAGAAAGAAAGAAAAAACGTCCATTGTAGAAATTTTGAAAAGCATGGAATCATGAAGGCAAAAATTGAAAATAAAAACTACCTGTAATTCTGGCATCCAGAAATAGTTATTTTAATAAAGTGCTCAATTTTATAAGCAAACTTTAAAATTTATTATATCATGAGCCTCTTCATGTCATTAATTTTTCTAAAATTTGAGCCAGAGTGGCTGCCTAGGGTTCCATTTATTTCACCAGTCCCTGACTGTTGAACATTTATGTCTTTTCCACATTTTCACCATCATAAAAAATGCTGCAGTGAACCTTCTAGAAGATAAATCTTTGTGACTATCTGTAATTCATTAAGATAAATTCCCAGGAGTAAGAATGATGTATCATATGGGATGGCTGTTTTAAAGACAGCTAGACATAGAGCCAAGTTGCACTCTTGGGAACTTCACATCTTCGAAAATTCTAACAGAAGTATAAGAAAGAACCTTGCTCCTTGAACCCCGCCAGCAGTGGGCATCTCTCCCAAATTAGAGCGAGAAAGACAAAAGAAGGTTATTTTCATTTATTTGTCAGCAAGCTTTAGCTTTTTTTTTTTTGTATTTCATGTTTTGTAAATTTTCTACTTGTATCCTTTGTTGATTTTTTTTCCACCAGAATATAAATCTTTTATAAAAAGTGATTCAGAAGCCTGGCATGCTGGCACGCGCCTGTAATGCCAACAAATCAGGAGGCTGAGGCAAGAGGTTCAAAAGTTAGAGGCCAGTCTGGGCAACTGAGTAAGACTGTCTCAAAAAAAAAAAAAAAGATAAAAAGGCCGTGGCTGAAGCTCAGTGGTATAACTCCCTGGGTCAGTCCCTGCCCTAGGGAAAAGTTGATCCTGTTTGAGTTATACTCTACAAAAACAAAAAGAAAAAGCAAACAAAACAAAAACTGTCACTTTTTTCCCCCTCCGTTTTGTGTTTCAAACCTTAGTCTCTGTATCTCTAAAATGAACCATCCAACCAAACGACCTCTTAACTCCAAAGGTCATTTCAGAGAGCTCGATTTAATTTATTTTATTTTATTTTGTTGGTGCTGGGGATTGAGCCCAGGAGCATTCTACTTCTGAGCTCCACCCCCAGTTCTTTTTAGTTTTTATTTTGAAACAGGGTCTCACTAAGTGGCTGAGGCTGGCCGCAAACCTGTGATCCTCCTGTCTCAGCCTCCCAAGTACTGGGCTTACCAGCAGGTGCCCCCGCGCGGCTCTGATGGTTCTGCAGCTGACCTCTGTTAAAAGGCTCTGCTCATCTGCAGCCTGCTCAGGTCCCTCCATTAGCATAGCTGCAGGAAAACTTGAATTTCAAATGTCTGCCTGGGTTGAGTTTCTCACTTGAATAATCAAGTTAGGTCTTTTAATCAGGCTCCCAGATGTGAGTGGAAGCCAGTTCCTCTAGGACCAAGGGTCTGTGTCCACCCCAGGAACCTCCCCAGGCTGGACAAGGCCTGGGTGCGGGCAGATCTAAAGGCGGCAGAAATGCAAATGGGGTCCACCCGCCCCATTTATTGGCTGAGGGCTCCATGACATTCACACAGCAGGCTGACGTGTAAATTCTGTGACATAAAGTAGATTCCAGAACAATGAAAGTCCTTTCTCCCCCCGCCCCGTCACACACACACACACACACACACACACACACACACACACAATGTGAACTGGATAGTTTTCTACCAGTAGGAAGTGGGAATGCCAATTTTTATTTGGTTTTTGAATCTGCGCTTTTCTGAAATAAATGTGAACTGTAGTTGAAGAAGCAACCCGCCTCTCTCTGCTCCCCTCTCCTCAGACGCTGCCTCCACGCGGACGGATCTGAGGTGGGCACTCCGTCACGCCCCTGCCGCGTCCTGTCCGCCCGCCCGGTGGCCTGGAGGACTGACGCACAGAGCCCAGGTGCCTGTGCTTGAATGGAGTTTCTGCAGGAAGGACTCCCCTGCCCTGCCATCTGGTAGATGTCTAGAACTGGGGTCACAACCTCTTAAAATGGGGGTTTTTGGGAGGTGGGGACAGAATTTACTGCCCTGCATTTGCAAACCCCATTTCCAGATCCCTGGCCTAGTACAAAACACGGTCTAGGGCTTGAACACTTCCGACCTGACACACTCGTGCCCCCCACACACACCTGTGCGTGCGCCCGCCTTCCGGCCCCGCTCTCTGGCCTGGAAGTCCCTCACTGGCTCCCAGGCCTCGGGGTTTTCCAGACAGGGGACCAGCTGTTTTGCTATGACAGGTGGGGAGGGTGGAGTGGGGACACAAGGGAGAGAGGAGAGCCCATACACGTGTGCAGAGCTGCCAGTTGTTCTAAACACCCGGAACTGGACACATGGGCCGGTTCAGACTCATGAGCTTTCTGTCGTTTCAGCTGGGGATGTGGGACTGCGCATCTGTCACTATGGGTGGCCAGCTGTGGACCAGCCCAGTGCCCTGCAGCCCAGCCCTGGCTGCTCTCCAACCACAGACAAGCCCCCCTGAAACAGGCCCTCCCTTCGGGGTTCCTTAGGGCAGGCTCAGGGGCGTGGCAGGCAAAATCCCCTTGCATATGCCAAGGGGCAGCTCTGGCTTCCAGAATGTGGGAAAGCAGCTGCTCCTGAGAGAGCTGGGGGCAACCTGGGAGGGGGCTCCTGGACCCAGGGAGGGCGGAAGCCTGGCTGCTCAGAGGGCGGGACCCTACCAACGTGAAGGGGGACTTACATACATACATTCCTAAGATTGAGAATTGCTAACACCTGGGACTTGTGATATCGCATAGATATTTCAACTTCAGTGTGTGTGTGTGTGTGTGTGTGTGTGTGTGTGTGTGTGTGTGTTACTGGGATTAAACCCAGGGACATTCTACCTTCAACTACACCTCCAGCCCTATTTTATATTTTATTTTGAAACAGGGTCTCACTAAGTTGCTGAGGTCCTAGCTAAATTGCTGAGGCTGGCCTCAAACCTACGATTCTCCTGCCTCAGCCTTCCAAGTACTGGGATTACAGGTGTGCACCACCATGTCCGGCTCATAATTCTTTAAATGTAGGAAAAATGGGTTTCCTGTTTTACAGGAGGATAAATTGGGGTACAGGAGGGCTTTTGAATCAGAAAGGCCATGAGCAAATTACTTAACCCTTCCCCTCCAGCTTTCTCACTTGTAAAATGGGGATTATAACACATCTGGGTCTCCCACTGAACAAGGGGATGCTCGTGGGGTTCCCATGTGGGGATCTAGGAGTGCCTGGAACTGTGGTACTTAGTACATATTCTGTCTCCTTCTCCCAGCGCCCATGAACCAGAACCAGGAGGAAACAGAGGGGCCTGAGGTCAACAGGATGTGGCTGAGCCCCTGTCAGCCCTGGGTAGTGGGTGGGCACAGAGAGAGGAAGGGCAGACTATTGGGGTGCTCTGGGACTCTGCTTGATCCGTAGTCCCGCCATAGTTGGTTGCTGCTTTAAGCAGCTCCCTAATAACTATTCCATGTTTCCTGCCACAGAAGGTCGCTCTGCACCAGACGGCTTCCTGAAGATTGTTCCGTGGTTCCTGCCACGGAAGGTCGCTGCACCAGCCAGCTTCCTGATCAATAGTCTTCTCGCACGATACTGACGCGAAGTCTGATATAATAATTTGGAGAGAATTTAATAATGGGGGGGTCGGGGAGGAGATCCAAGATGACAGATTCTCCTGCCTTATGTAGTCAAGGCCTTTCTTATATAGAGGTTCAAACAAAGCAAACAGAAGGAAGATCACAAGTTAAGACCAGGGAGTGGCAAGGTAAATGTTTCAGGGAGAATAGGAGGTCATCAATGTCCAGCTTTTGGCCCCATCCAGTCCAAGGAAGCTTGTCTGCGTGCGGACAATTTCTACTTAGCATGTACTGTGTACATGGTTAAGCCGGTCCGAAATGGTGACCTCATTGCACGGGGTAAGATGGCCCCCAACAGCAGACCTGGGTGCCATGGCTTGGGTCTGATTGAGTGCCCCCCCCGAGGCTTCATGTGTTGAAACCTAACCCCCATTGTGAGGCACTCACAGGGTGACAGCCTAACCTGACTGTGGCGTTTAGAGAAGGGAACTTTGGGAGGTGACTGGCATTAAAGTCCTCAGGATGGAGCCCCCATGGTTGTGTCTTGGTGGCTTTATACAAAGAGGGAGAGACCAGAGGAGACACACATGCATGCATGCTCATGCTCCCTGTCTCTGGTCATGTGATGCCCTGTGCCACTTTGGGCCTCTTCCAGCAAGCAGGTCATCACCAGATGCAGACCCTTGACCCTCGACCTTCAGAACCATGGGCCAAAATAAACCTCCTTTCTTTATAAAAGAGCCTGTCTCCAGTATTCTGTTATAGTAACAACCAACTGACTAATATACAGGTCATGCAGGATTTATGTTTATTAAGAAATAGGGCAACTGGTTAAATCATAATCATAACAAAATACGTTTACAGACTCATGGCAAAGTGACGTAGGGAGTCCAAGGAAGAGGAGATTCAACAACTTAGTATTTATGTATTTACAATGAACGTTATGTGTGTGATGTTATGTACAGAACGAGAGAGAGAGAGGAGGGGCATCTGCCCTGTAGCAGGAGCTATGTATACAGTGGGAGCAAATCAACTTGGACCTGCCCTGACAGGGAACAAAACAGACAATAAAGGGCAGTTGCAAGTGGGAATTCGTGTCACCAAGGACAAAAGTAAGGTGACATGACAGAGGGTAGTGGGGGTTCCCAGGCAGATGTATCAGGGAGGGCTCCTCTGAGGAGGTGGCATGAGTTAAGACCTGGGGAACCCTGAGGTGGGGAGGCCCTGGCTCAGAGAGCAGAGGGGGAGGTAAGGCTGGAGAGGGTGCTGCGGGGTCCTGCTTGAGTGGACCTGGGTGGCCTCCTCGAGGATGTGGCCTTGGGACAGCATCCAGGACCAGGGCGCCCTGGGCGGAGGCGGAGGTGGTCCTGAGGGTGAGGGCAACCTGGCGTGGGCATGAGGAGCCCCACTAGGTGGACTCAGGGCGGCCTGGGCGGAGGTGGAGGCGGTCCTGAGGATGAGGGCTGCCTGGCATGGGCATGAGGAGCCCCACTAGGTGGACTCAAGGCGGGGCCGGAGGGGCCCTTGGAGTCACAGCAGGAAAGGGCCGGCACCCCTGAGCACTCTGGGCCACCTTGGTAGTGATGGACAATCCACAAAGGGCGTTGGGGTGAAGGGTCAGAGGCGTGCACGCATCAGGAATGTGACCCCGGGGTGCTGGGCAGGCACAGGGGCATCGATCTCTGCAGTTCACAGGCAGGGCGGGCCACCCGGCCATAGAGCCCCAGGAAGACAGCCCGCCCAGCCCCAGCCTCCTGGCAGGACTCTTGGGTTGGTGTCCCAGGAGGGTTCTGTGGGGGACAACCCTCTCCACCACCCCCACTCTCAGGGGTTGACTTTTGTCCTCAGGTCACAAAGTGGCTGCCCAAGCTGGAGGCTTTATGTCCTTCACAACATCAGAGCAGAAGGGCCAACTCTGCCCATTTCTGTCGGAGGAGTGGGACTTTTCCTGCAGAGGCCATGGCAGTCCCTCCAGCTTCTGCCTGCCAGGCTCTCGGGGGAGACGGAGCCCGGCGTGGCTCCAAGGTCTTCAGGGGCCCCGCCTCTGCCCTCAGCCCTCAGTGCGCCTTGGTGATTTGGGGGAGAGGAGGCTGAGGCAGGCAGGGAAGTGACTAGTCTCAGCAGAGGCAGCAGGCTGACGCAGGGAGGCATCCAGTAGGGTCACCTCTGGCCGCAGGGCTTCTGGGCAGGGGACCCAGAGTTCCCAGCCAGTAGGGACAACCCAGGTCTGTGCACGGGGCCCCAAACGGAGGAAAGGACGCATTTCCTGAGGGGCCGTTCTGTGTGGCGGGAGATGCTGTCTCCTGAAGACCTGCCTTGGTCCCCCTGGCATCTCCCCCGGAGCTTTTCTGAGTCCCTCTTGTCCCTTGGAGTCACAGCGCCTGCCTCCTTGCCTCCTGCGAGCCTCCTGTACACATCTGGGCGGTGTCCACTCAGTGGCCTTCTCCAGCCTGCAAGCCTGCCTCCCGACCGTGGTGCCAGCGGCCGCATGCTCCTGCCTCCCCGGCCGCCTGGCCCGTCTGTCCGGTCTCCATGGCAACGAGCACCTCTAATGGATGTGCCTTCCTATGAGGTCATGCCCGCTGTCTCTTCGCTGAGACTTGTCACCTCCTGAATGCCACAACCCCGTCTCACAGCCTTGTCTTCACCAAGTCACGGGCGCACGATGCACACCACGGGTCTGGCTCCATCCCCTCTGATTTGTGTCCTCCCCATTCTCCTGTTCTCTGCTCAGGTTTAAGAATCTCAAAGATGGTTTCCTTGAACCTTTGCTGACCTGCTCTAGACTCTGATCTTATTTATCTATTTATTTATTTATTTATTTATTTTGGTGGTGGTACTGGGGATTGAACTCAAGGGCAGTCTGCCTCCAAGCTACACCCAACAGCCCTTTTTTATTTTTTGTTTTGAAACAGGGTCTTGCTAGGTTTCTGAGAGTCTCACTATGTTGCTGAGGCTGTCTGCAAACCTGTGATCCTCCTGTCTCAGTCTCCCAAGTACTGGGATTATAGGCATATGCCACTACCCCTGGTGACCCTGGTGTTTAACAAAGAGGAACAGGATGACTGGGGTGCTGATGTGCTCTCCTTGGGCATAGGACACAGCGGCCTGACCAGTGAAGCCCCTGCTCTGCGTGGTGTCTGGAAGGGCGCAGGCTATGGTGGCAGCCAGACCAGTTGGAATTGCTACTTAGTCAGGAGCATTCTGTAACTGATTACTGTGCACCGACTGTGATCGGCGCTGAGATACACTATTGGGAACAGGAGCATCATGGTTAGCAAATAAATAGACAAGATGCCCAGTTAAGTTTGAATTTCAGATGAGCAATGATTTTTTTTAGTATGAGTATCAATAGTGTATTCGCTGTTTATCTGAAACTCAATCTTAACTGGACATCCTGTATTTTATCTGACAAGTGTAAGTGGGAGAGAAAGAAAACAAACAAGTAAATACAAAAGTAACAGAATTCCAGGATTCTGGCTGGTGGTAGGAAGAAAAAACACATTGCTCTGTGAGCGATTGCTCCCTGGGTCCAACTGGATGGTTAGGGATGGCCTCCTGGAGTCCTGGAGTCCTAGATCACAGGAAGGAACCTACATACACAAAGCCCAGAAGAGAGCACTGTAGGTAGATGGCTAGCAGGTACAAAGGCCCTGAGGTAGGAACCATGCCCGGTATGCCAATGTGACTGGAATCGTAGCCAGCCATGCCAGTGTGACTGGAGTGGCCAGCAGGCAGGTGTGTGCACACTTGGGTTGATGACATAATTGACCTGGCCACAATGAGTAGGTGCTCAGCAAATTATAGCTATCACACTTTATGATTAGTCATTAGAATTTTAAAAGCCAGGCCAAGAGTGAATTCCAGACATTTTGTGGAGTGTTTCTTCGGTGTACTAAACTGTCATGTTTTATGCTAACTTTCTATAAAGAGGCCATTTCAGTGCACACCCAGTCAAACATAGCATATTTTCCTGTACATTTAAAAATTATGATGTAGAATATTATCTGAAATCTCTACTTTCCATTGCAAGAAGTTAAAAAGTGAGGTGGGCCACTTCCCACGATACATGTCACTGGAAAGTTATAAAACACAAGTGCAGATCAGCAAAAGAATGCTCACGGTGACTGAGGCCGCAGAGACCGGCCCTTCTCACTCCTCCCCTTACACGATTCACCCCGGCATCTGCTGTGTGGCTTGGGGCACATCGCTCGACTTCTCTGAGCAC
This sequence comes from Glis glis, assembly GCA_004027185.1. NCBI lineage: Eukaryota > Metazoa > Chordata > Mammalia > Rodentia > Gliridae > Glis > Glis glis. The sequence goes on along the minus strand of PVJS01001174.1, from coordinate 13,962 downwards.
TGGCTTCCTCATCTACAGAGCTGGGATAATAGCAAGACCCTGATCCGCAGGACTGTCACGTGGGGCCAGAGAGCATGAAAGGAGAATTGAGTGCCCGGATATGTGTCTAGCAGAGAGAGACAAAGATAAAAAGAGACAGAGAGAGAGAGTATGTGTGTGTGTGTGTGTGTGTGTTGTACTGGGGATTGAACCCGGGCTCCGAGCTACATCCCCAGTCCTATTTTATTTTTTATTTAGAAACAGGATCTTGCTTAGTTGATGAAGCTGGTCTCAAACCTGCAATTCTCAATTCTCCTGTCTCAGCCTCCCCCATACTGGGATTACAGGCATGCGTCACATGCCCAACTACAAAATGTATCCCTTGAAGGCCAACCATCAGCGGACGGCGTTGAAGGGAGCTGGCACTCACCCTCCTCTCCACTCATTTCGACTTCTTTAGCCTCTGAGCCCAGGCTTACTTCTTGTTTACAATGTCACAATATCCCAACGACAGCAGGAACTGGGAAACCTATCTCCAACAGAACCTGCTCCCAGTGGGACACGTGTTGGATAAGAACAATGCACTCAGAATGCACTTTGTAATTTGAATTAATGTTTGTAGCTAATTCGACAAAATCAGATCTAACTCCATGACTCACTGGCCACTAGAAACATCCCTGGGTGGCCCCGGGCAAGGCCAGCACCAGCTTTGAGACCGTCCACATTACTGGGAGAAGAGACCAGGCACCAGATCACCACCGCCCGGGAGTGCACGTGTGTAGATGACATGGGGCATGATAAAGCCCCCGAATTTAAGCCACACGACAGCGGTTCCAGACCCCAAAGGCCCCCAGTCCCAAGTCCTTTCCTTCCTGGTCACTGAAGCCCTGAAATTGGCAGCAGTTTCTCCACCAGGGCTCTGTTCTCCGCGCCGTCACTCGGAACCTCAGTGGGGCTCAGCCTTTGTGGCACAGCCATGTTCTGGGGAAGTTAGCTAAGACTTTATATTTTTGCTGCACCTCAAAAGAAAAGTTTCCATTTTAGATTAACAGTGTGTCCACTGCCGGTATTTGTGGTTACTACCTGCACCGTAAATCTCCTTTAGGGATGTGTGAGAGCAGCATACGTAATGAAACGTCAACAGGAAACTTGATTTAAAGCGCCTTTTCATTAATATAACAAATGAAGTGTACCCAAATTTGAAAGTATAGTCCTTTGGGCCTAATTAAAATACTGAACAAAATACATGCATACATATATTTTAAATGAAGACATTCCGTAGCTAGAATTAGCTACAAAAATTAATTCAAATTGAAAAGTGCATTATGAGCACATTGTTATTATTAACACAGTCAATACGCTTCCTCTGAGATATCCCCGGTAATGTGCGCCTGATTTAGAGGCTGTGCGGAGTGACAGGCAGGCTTGGCTTTAAAAATACGGCACACCCTGCGAAGTGGGCCCGTCCTGTGCCTCGTGGCCACTTTAACTGAACTGCCTTGGGGCCCGAGGGGAATTTCCAGGGACCAGGGAGGGAGTTAAAGCTTGGACATGCTCCCTGATTGCAGATCCTGTTCTCAACCCGGCTTCGGCGGCACAGGGGCCTGGCTGGAGTCGGAAGGGGTTGGGCCCTGTTAAAATGGGAAGGGGCATTAGCCCTTCAGGGCCTAGAATGCGGACATGACATCCAGGAACAGGTCCCTAAGGTGGCCAGAAGACACACGGAGAGGACCAGGGGGCAGGGATGAGATGGCAGGAGACACAGGGAAGAACGGTGGGCCATACAGAAACTCAGGCTGTTCCCGCTGCCAGATGGAGGTCAGGGAGTCAGCACAGCATGTGCACAACCTCACCCTGGACCTTCAGGGGCAATGCACTGAAGGGGTGCCACAAACACCCAGGGGTACCCCCAGCCCGCGGCAGGACCCCATGAGCTCACATTTCACAGGCTTGGGGGTGGCCAGGACTTTTTTTTTTTTTTTTACTTTTTTTTCGGTACTGGAGATTGAACTCAGGGGCATTTTACCTCTGAGCTACACCCCCAGCCCTATTTTTTATTCTTTATTTTGAAACAGGGTCTCGCTAAGTTGCGGAGGGCCTCACTAAGTAGCTGAGGCTGGCCGTGAACCTGGATTCTCCGGTCTCAGCCTCCCAAGTACTGGGATTGCAAGCATGTGCCACCATGCCCGATCTGGAGCAGGACTTCTTACCAGGACCCTCGGGATGGAGATCAGCCTCTACACTGGGCAGGAAATGGACCGACTGAGCAAGAGAGGTGACGCGAGGCCCAGCTCAGTGACACTGAGCTCCATGGAAGGACCTTGCATGTGCCCTCTACGAACTGTTAGCACCAGGACACACTACGAAGAAGAGGGCTCTCTCCAAGCAGCAATGGGATGTTTGTGTTTGCTGCTGGGCAACCTTGAACTTGACCTTCGAGCCCTCCAAGCCCCCAGCCTCACCTGTGCGTGGAGAGCCCGGTAGTATGTGTCCTCTGGGGACCGATGTGAGGATGCGATCAAATACTTCATATGAAGTATCGTTCCTCAGAGTAGTAAGTACTGCATAATTGTTAGTCATTATTCTGTAAGTTACCAGCTCTTATTCCAGTCCCCGGGGACTGTTGGAAAGTCAAGGACCATAATAATAATTGATATTTGCACAGCGCTTTATAGTGCACAAGTCACTCCTCGGTGCTGGTCTCCTTGGAACAGCTGGCGGTGCAGGCTGGGCTCCACGGTGGTCATTGTTACCTTCACTGAGGAAACAGGCTCAGAGGGTGTGCGACTCGCCCAGCCTTGTGTAGCTCCTAAAGGCATGTTCCAGACTAAATCTCTTATTCCTCTTCCTCCACCTCCTGCCCTGACAGTGGGGGAAGGTGATGCTTTGGGGAACCCCAAGAAAGTTTTGCAGAACTGTGGCCTTCACATCACAGACGGGGCAGAGGGAACGAAGCCAGGCAGGGCTGGGGTGGACTGGCAGAGGTGAGCCTAACCCGGGGCCGTGTCTCTCAGAACACTTGATCTGGTCAAGGAGCACCTTTATTTCCATGTAGTTGATACCGGTTTCCATGGTGACCAGAAAACCCAAGGTCCTAGGGCAAATCTTTCCATTTCCAGATGATTTCATTGGAAGGCTGGTGGCTGCTACCAAAATTTCTGTATTTAACTGCAAAGTATTAGCAAGCAAATGGTAAAGAATTCTGGGCTCATGAGAATGTGTAGATCTCAAGTCCTCATAATGTGACCTTTTGTATTTGAAGATTCTGCGTGATTTTCCACGAACACAGGCCTAGATAAAAAGCCACTACCTGCCAGACCTTTCCCCAGGCTGGCTCCAAGCAGAGGCCTTGCTGTGAGTGCTGGTAGTATTCATAAACACAGTCTGAATGCTTTGTTTTAATGAAACAAATGTTAAGCATCTTCCATGCTGGCCAGTGCCTCAAACATCTCAGCCACACTAAAGTAACACCTGTGGTTACTCCATGAATGACAACTCCAGGGTCAGAGTTCAGAGCAGGGGCCAGATGCGGGTGGTGGTGTGTGTGGGGGGGGCACCGGGAACCTGTATCCATGTGGAGATTTCAAGGAAAGGCTATGGTGGAGAAGGTTGGCTGGGCCTCCCTGGTGGCGAAAGGCCTTGGCCTGGTCCCAGCCTTCCTAGGTAAGAGGGACACAGGCTTGTTTACCAAGTGGAGAAACATCGAGTGAGGAGGCACGGGAGTTTGTGAGCTGTGTGCACAGAAGGCCTGCACATACCTGGGTAACAGACTTCCAGAGCCCACTGCTCCCTGGAATGATGGTGGAGGCAAAATATCGCTGGACTCTAAAGCTCTTGGGTAGAACTAAGAACCAATGGGAGAGGAGGGTTTGAAGGGTGAAAGGTTAGAAAGGGTTTTGGCCACTAAACCTCTGAAACACAGGCCAGGCGGCCGGGGCCTCCAGCAGGGCCTCCATGCCACTGGCCTGTTCCCACACTGCCCTCTCGTTGCTCCTCCCTCTGCACTTGCTGGGCCGTGCTTCCTCTCTGCCTTCAAGACTCGACCTTCAGGACTGCCATGTGGATTCCAGTGACGTTTCAAGGAGAGGATGGGCAGGATTTGGATCAGAGTATCTTTGGGGTTGAGAGGAGCAAGGGAGAGAAATATGTCAAATAGGACAAATAGTTCCTTATTACTAGAGTACTCGGGGGTCATAATACAGCCATCCCCTCTTACGTGGGAAGGGGTATGTTCCAAAACCCCCAGCAGATACCCGAAACCACAGATAGTACTGAACCCTCTATAGAAACGTGTTTTTCAGCTGGGCATGGTGGTGCATGTTTGTAATCCTAGTACTTGGGAGGCTGAGACCAGAGGATCGGGGTTCGCGGCCAGCCTCAGCTACTTAGTAAGGACCTCCACAACTTAGTGAGACCTTGTTTAAAAAAATAAAAAAATAGGGCTGGGGGTATAGCTCGGAGGTAGAATGCCCCTGGATTCAATCCCCAGTACCACAAAAAAACCCAAAAAAGTGTTTTTCCTAAACATACATGCCTATGTTAAAGTTTTCTTTATAAATTAGGCAGAGTAAGAGATTACCAACCATAACTAATAATAAAATAGAACAATTATAACAACATACTGCATTAACAGGCGAGTGTGGCTTTGCTCTCTTGAGTCAAGACGAATGATTAATATTTTCAGACTGCAGTTGGCTGTGGGGGGTTAACAAACCTCAGAAATGGAAGCTTAGAGAAAGCAAGACCACTGTACGCCATTAGGAGAAACTGAGACGGGGAGCAAGGGGGGAGGGGTGCTCTCCTTCCTTCCCACAGTGTGACATCCCGTCAGTGCTACAGTCACTGGAGGTGGCTGGAGTCCCCAGGGAAGGGCACGGGGAGCACTTGGTCCTAACAGTAGTGACCGGGAGTCACTAGATTGCCAGTGGTCAGGCCCGGCCCAGAAAGAGAGAGACAGGGTGGGATGGGGTCAGGCTGGCAGAAGCCAGTGGACAAGGGTCTGGCACCTCTCCCCTGGTGATTTTTATCTGACCCCTCCTCAATTTTAGCTTTCTGTACTGCTCTGGAAGAGAACGTGAAGCCCCAGGACTCTATAATAATCTTTTTAAAGTATTTCTTAACATTTGGAACTTGCTAGCTGATGGTTTTGGACAGAGCCAGGAGGCGGGCTGGGATGTGCAGAACTGTGCCAGACAGGCAGCAGCTGCGAGGGCAAGGGCCACAGTCGCTGGCCTTTAGTTACCAGAAGAAAACAGGGTTCTGCCAAGAATCCAGGAGACAGACGCTAGGTGTTCCCGGCTGCAGTCCACACTCCAGGCCAAACAGCGACCTTCAGATGGGGCCTGGAATGGTGGTAATGGGGGTGGGGCTGGGCGAGGAGCCCCAGGGCAGTCCTGGGCCCTGGGGGAAGCAGGAGAGGGAGTCAAACGCCACCCGGGGGTGTAAGCAGGAGGGCTGGGGCGCTGCCCAGGAGCAGAGACCCGCGGGGGGCGCTTGCAAGCCTCCTCTCTCGACCTCGAGGGGCGGGGATCCAGGTGGGGACCCAGGCGCTGGGGCGCAGCTCAGGGAGCACTGGGGTGGGAGGGCTGGTGGCCCCCAATCCAAAGGCCCCCTGCAGGGAGGCTCGGTCGGCCGGGAGGAGCTGGGGCGAGGACCAGCAGCTCCGACTTGGGGTCCTTCGGGGGCACCGTCCACCTGGCGCCCCGGCGCGGGCCGAGCACCCCCACCCCAGTGGCCTGCGGGTTCGCCCCGCGACGTCTCCTGCCGGGCGGGGAAGGGTCTGCTCCGCCGTCCTCAGGCCCCGGGTGCCCGGGTCGGGTCATGGCGCGCCCGCCCGCGGCAGCGGTCCCCCAGCCAGGCCCCGCGGAGACCACCGGCGCCCCTCCGCGTGGAGGCCACAGCCCCGCGCCGGAGCCTCGCTGTCCACGCGGCCAACCTGGAAGGGACCCGGACCAAGCAGGCAGCCGGGGACGCGGGCGCCGAGCGGGAGGACCCGAGCCGGTCAGGACCGGCTTCCCAAGCGTGAGCGGACCGGGCATCGCCTCCGTGCGCACCTGCGCGCAGGTGTGTGGCGGGGACGTACTTCCCGCCAAGGGCCAACCCGGGTCCGCCTGGCCCGCGGAGTCGGCCGCTCTGGGCGAGGGGCCCCGGCACCCACATTCCCAACAACCCGTCCCCCCCACACACACCCCGCCTTGGCATTAAGACTCGTGCGCTCTCCTCGGCGCTGTGATGTGACGAGGAGAAGGTGGCCCCTGAGGACGGCACGTCCCGCTGCACCGGGCGCACGGTGCACCGTGCACCGAGGGGCACGCGAAGGTGCCAAGGTTCCGCGGGCAGCCTACGGTCTAATTGGAAGCGGGTGTTGAAGATGAGCAATTCCGTTTTGTAAAGTGAAATGTCAGGGATTTAGAGTCTCAAACCCACCCCTAGCCTTTGGTATTTGACTATCTTTATCCTTGGCAGTGTGTGATTCCAGTGTTTCAAAGAAAGAACTTTAAAGGTTCAAAAAGCTCCAAAGATTTCAAGTAGCTCTTTTAAAAACACTTTGATGGTTTAAATGCAGACACATGAATTACATATCTCTTAAATTACACAGGGTTTTAACTCTAAGGGAAAATGTCTTGGGGTTTTGTCTTGGGTGGGTAGTATTTTTTTAAGTATAGGTATCATAATCAGATTGATGGGGGGAGGAGGCGGCGGAGGAGGCACCGGGTGAAGGATGGAAGACTTGCTACCACCTGGCCTCATCAGGTCTCACAGGAGAGAAGGGACACTGGGCTGGGCGCTGCGCGTTCCCTCCAGACCAGAGCAGCAACGCAGCCACACACGACTCCTGAAGGGCCATGGAGGAGCCCCTCTATGGGGGGACTTTCTCCCCCACTTCATACCATCTCCATCCTGCAGTGGGGAATGCAGGAATGAATGATACACAGAATAAATGAATGTAGCAATCACATCTCTCTTGGGACACCTGTAGCTTGCTCATGACCTATAGTGACTGATCAAACAATCAGTTTCCCCAAACTAAATGTTCAAGAAACCAGCAGCGGCTGGAGGCTCTGGACCTTGGAAGACAGCAGTTTGGTATGTGGTGGACACTCGGGCCACAGCGTCTGGCTGCATGGGCTGGAATCCCTGCTCTGCTGCTTATTGTCTGGGTGACCCTCTAATCCTCAGTGCCCTCATCTATAAAATGGGATCATAGGGGTCCCTCAGGCATTGGGTTTTTGTGGGGGTTAATGTAGATACATATAAAGTGCTCAGCAAAGGAGCTGGCTTATAGGGACCTTCAAGAATATGTGTTAGAGCCAGGTGTGGTGGTGCATGCCTATAATCCCAGTACTTGGGCGTCTGAGACAGAGGATCAAGGGTTTGTGGCCAGCCTCAGCAACTTAGTGAGGCCTTCCACAACTTAAAAAAATATGTATATAATATTATATATATATATATATATATATATATATATATATATATAATAGGGCTGGGGGTTTAGCTTAGAGGTAGAATGCCCCTGGATTTAAACCCCAGTATGAAAAAAAAACCAAAATAAACAAAAAAAAGGAATATATGTTGGAGGTGATGGTGGTGATGATGATGGTGATGGTGAGGATGGTGGTTGCAATAATGATGATGGTGGTGATGGTGATGTTGATGATGATGGTGATGATGATGATAGTGAGGATGGTGATTGTAGTGATGATGGTGGTGATGACGATGGTGGTGGTGATGGTGGTTATAGTAATGATAATGATGATGATGATGGTGGTGATGGTAAAGATGGTGGTTGTAGTAATGATGATGGTGGTGATGGTGATGATGGTGATGATGGTGAGGATGGTGATTGTAGTAATGATGATGATGGTGATGATGATGTGGTGATGGTGGTGATGATGAGGATGGTGATGGTAGTAATGACGATGGTGATGGTGGTGGTGGTGATGGTAGTAATGGTATGATGATTGATGATGAGGATGGTGGTAGTGATGGTGATGGTGATGGTGGTGGTGGTGGTGGTGATAGTGATGATAGTGGGGATGGTGAGGATTGTGATGATAATGGTGGTGATTTATGAGGATGGTGAAGATGATGGTGATGATGGTAGTGGTGATGGCAATGGTGGCAATTGTGAGGATAATGAAGGTGATGGTGATATCGATGGGGGTGACAGATGGTGATGGTAATGATGGTGGTCACTTTACAGCTCTCTTTCAGCACCTGGGTCTCAGCGTCATAACCAGATTCATGGTATTTGTGTCTACTGTCTGTGCCATGCATTCTGGTGCACAGCATGTCTCATGCCCTACCCTGTTGGTCACCCCCAAGGGCAGGTGTCCCAACCTTCTCCTGTGGTCAGTTTTGTGGGGAACCAACCCTCACCCCCACAGCTCTGGCAGCTGGTGGTCATTCAGGACGGTGGATCACCTCCAACCCTAAGAGCATGCCCTCCTCCAGGCCTGATAGGCTTGTCTGTGGGTGAAACGGACCACAGAGGCAGCCTCTCCTGCCCTTATTGGGCACAACAGACTTTTCTGGGTGTTTCTAGAGCTGCGAAAGGGTTTTTGAGCCCTCTTGGTCTTGTGCACATGAAAGAGATGGAAAAAAGATGTGAGTTCTCAAAACTATTTCTTAGAACAAGAGGGTTTTTGGAAGACAGCCTTTAGGGGTCATGGTCCTTCCCAGAGGCTGAAAATACAGGCAAGCAGGCCCTACCTCCATCTCCCGGCTCTTCCCTGTAGCAGTTTGCATAGAGAACAAAGATCCCTTGCTCATGCTTCGCCCCTTCTTAGTCACACAATGCCAGTTCTTTTTATTTATTTTTTTGTTTGTCTCTGTGTTCTGTATTTATCTATTCATTTGGTTCCTGGGCCCCGCTTCCATCTGGGACTTCAAGGTCGGGCTCTGGACCCACACTGGCTTCCTCAAAAGTCTCATAAAGCACTGAGCAGACAGCAGGGGGTGGGGAGGGACCCCACGTTCTGCATCTTCCGTGTGTTTTGCAGTCCGACTGCATGCCATCTTCTCAAGGCAGGCTCTCTCCTTGTCCTTCCGATCCAGGGGCTCCAACTGTCATGTGTTCAGGACCCTCGCTATGCTTCAGGGAGGGCCCTGACACAGCTACACCGCGAGATGCCTCTGGAGCTGAACACCAGAGGCCGGGGACACCCCTTGGAGTATCAACACAGCCCTCGCACTCCTGGGAACGTGTCTCCTCTCTCTCCCTCAGAAACTTTGTGGTTTTAAGCAATCACTATCATTAGATTTTTTAAAAAATGAATTTCTCATTCAATCAGTTTTATCCCAGACCCAGAAATGCTTCAAAATGGAAAACCCACCCCCATCAGAATGTCAGGCAGAAAGTGCAAACTCTTGATTCCACTGCGGGGCTGGGGGCCCCTGGGGGTAGAGGCTGAGCTGGAAAAACCCAATAAGGCGCCCGCCATCGTCCTAATCTCTCTCTATTACTGCAATGGATGGCAAGATGGGGATTACTGCAGCTATAAATCAGCTCTGTGTTTTGGATAATCTAATACATTTTTCAAGTGTTGTTCTCGCCGGTTGGCATGCACGGAACAGCTCAGCTGGCACAAAGCTCGCCATCAATCTCCCCGTTCATTCCCCACCCAGCCTCGCCACCTCCTCCGAACCTTCCTAATATTTTATACATAAACCAGTTTGGATTCACAGGGCATTCCAGCTAGTAAATGCTCGGAAGATTCATCTTTATGGACTAGCAGCCCAACCTTGTAGGCGTCCTGGCTTCTTGAGATTAAAAGGAATTTTATTTGGTGTGTTAGGCTGCGAGGGGAGAGGATGCCCGTGGGGTTGCTAGGTTCTGTTTCTGTCATGTGAACTCTTCTCCAGGGAGACAAGGAGACAGGGCTGGAGAGAGGCCTCGAGGGTGGGGTTCTCAGAAAATGGCTCTCTTTATTTTCCTTCTTATTCCAGACCCTCCGGGCAATGTATCCTGGGCCCTTTGAGGCTCCCGAGGCCCAAGGGAACGGGGAGGACCAGTTTCAAGGACGGGGTATGTCTCTCTGTGGGTTATGTCATTGCATCCCAGCACCCCAGGGAAGAGGGACCAGGGATCAAATCGAAGGAGAAAACTGTTGGGGGAGGGGCCGGCCCCACCAAAGGAAATGAAAATAGTTGCAGTTTCATTTGCTTTAGAGCACAGCCCTTGTAATAAATGCACACAGCAAATGTGCTGAGCAAACACCTCCGCGCTCATCAATATGCGGGGGCTGTTTATTGCCTCATAAACTTGGAAGCAAGTGATATTGTCTCCTAAATCAATGGCCGCGTGGACAGCCTCGGCGCTACAGGAGAACAGTGCATCCAGGCCACGCCGGCGCTGAAATGAATGGCTGGAGCGGTGACAGAAAGGTGCTTAGTCACTGCCGAGGGAATCAGGAGCCCTTCCAGAGGACGGCAGCCTCTGGGCCAGGATGACAGGGCAGGGCGTCCCCACTGGTGTGCCGTGCTAAGTCAGGGTAGCAGCGGCAGGACAGGGGAGCCGATCATCTGAGCCCCGAGCTGGGAAAGGGTAGGGTCTGTGTGAGGGCCCACCTGGTGTCCTCACTGCGCGCCCTCAGCACCTCACCTGCCTGAGGAGGAGGGCGGAGCGCAGGAAGCCAGGCGGCCAGGGTTCAGATGTGATCCTGGGGAGGGTAGAGAGGGTCGTGGAGGCAGTCCCACAGCGCCTGGCCGCTTCTGGGAGGTGCAGCCTCCAGGGAGGGACACCTGCCATTGGGAACGATGTCATGTTTAGGAAGTCCCAGGCCACGAGGGACATGCAGGTCATAAATGAAAGGCCAGAACAGGAGGTGCTTGCAGGACAAACCAGGCTGCTCCCACTCCCTGTGGTGCATTCAATGATGGCCCCAAAAGGATATGTCCATGTCCTATGCCCCAGAGCCTGCGAATGTGACCTTATTGGGAACAAGGGTCTTTGCAGATGTGATTAAGGATCTTGCGAGGAGGAGATCCTTCTGGATTATCTGAGTGAGCCCTCAGTCCGATGACGAGTGTCCTTATAAAAGAGACAAAAGGAGATTTGAGACAGACAGAGAGAAGAAGGTCACGTGGAGGTGGAGACAGGGATTACAGCCATGTGGCCACAGCCAAGGAATGCCAAGAATTTCCCGCAGCCGCTTGATTTCAGGCTCCTGGCTGCCAAAGCATGAGAGAATAAATTTCTATTGTTTTAAGCAGCCAGGGTTGTGGTTATTAGTAATAACAACCACAAGAAACCAACATGCTCCTTTCCCCCAAACCAGGGCTCACCCGGAGTCTTCCAGCAGATGCTCCTACATTCTTGGGGACAAAAGGTTCTGGCTGGAACTGCCCACACCAGTGGAAGCAGCCAGGCCTGGCAGAACCCTGAAAAACTCCACACCCTCAGCAGCGGCCCTCATAATAGCACCATTCAAAGTGCAGCAGGTGGTTTCATATGACCGGATCTGTTTACCCGCTCACATGACTCCTGCCAGGTAAAAGGGTCAACTAAATCAGCAGTCACTACTAGAACTTACTGAGGCCAAAATTGGGCCTGGGGACGAGTAACAGGAAGCTGCGATGCTGGTGTTCTGTCCTGGGTGCTTCCTCGTCTAGACCCCGCCTCTCTCAAGTTAAACGTTTATTCTCAACCCCTGTCCTGTCCAGTTTTCTCATTCATTTTCCCTGTATGGGCCCACCCCTTCCCCTAGGGAGCCTGGGCATGGAGTAGCCATCTTACAAGTGGGCGAGTGATTTACCAGCACGACTGAAGTTTACATAGATTCCCTCTGGTCCACTGAAGAGCATGCCATTGGGGAAAATCTGGTATTCTTTGAAGAGCCTCAACATTACCTTGATAGTTCTGAGTGTGGCTCAAGGTTAAATTCTGTCTTACAGGATCAGAAATCCAATCGTTCACTCCCACAAATCATTCACTCCCAGAGACAGAGGCCCTCCTCTCACAGCGGGCCCATGGGAGACTGCGATGGGCTCCAGGGTAACAATTTATTGACCAATAGTGGGAAATGTTTAGGCTCGACTGTGTACAATGGCTGATATTTGAATGTTTTCGACCTACAAAGTGGCAATTTCATAGGGTTCCACATTAGTCTCACCACAGGTATCTGTATGGCCACAGTTGTTCCCCTGCAGGCCCCATATGTGGGAACCCAATTATAATCAAAGAGGGGCTTAGTGAGCAATGAACTGGAGAAAGGATGGTAGGGCTAGATGGTGACAAACAAAAAAAGTGGCCCGACAGCTGTCAGCTGCAGCCAGCCTGGCACACACAGCTCAGCTGTGACGTTTGCCTGTTGAGCAAACACAATTTCACTGAACACCAACTTCGAACGAGGTCACTCTGTGACCAGGATGGAGAGAGACAAAAATGAGGCCACTCCATAATCACCTTTGAACACAGACAAAAACAAGCACACTGTTCAAACCACAGAAACGACCATACATCCTTCCCGCCTGCCCAGTACGATGGCAGCAACTTCCTTACCAAGTAGTTATAGCCTCACCCCAGTCCTTTGAGACCCAGATAAAAATTAGTGATACCCAATGTTATGATTTGGATTTAGAATATCCCCTAGACTTCATGGAGACAAGGCAGCTGTGCTGGAGGTGGGGTTTGGCTGCCAAGGAGGGGTCCATGGGGGGAGGGCTTGGGGATTATATATGGTCCCTCCTCCCCTTGCTTCTGGCCTTGGAGATGTGACAGCAGAGCCCTTGCGCTCTTCTCTCTTTCCTTCCTGTACCATGGCCTGCGCTCCACAGACTTTACCTGGCCTAACATGGACTGAACCCCTGAAATCTCCAGAACCATGAGCAAATAAATCTTCCTTCCTCTAAGTTGTGGTCATCAGGTAGTTTGCGTCCCAGCAGGGAGAATGCTGACTTAAACACACAACCATACCCAATTTTAATGTTCTGATACCCAATCCAGAGCAACCGCTCCCCAAATCTTCTACAAGCCCAAATCATGTAACAAGTGTCCACTGCCACTCCCTTACTGAGACAGCCCAAGGTACCCACAGTGTGTATTTTCCCCTGTGCCAACAAGTACAAGGATCCAACTCTCCATATGTTCCTGGTGCCTTTGGCTAGTGGGCACTGATAATGACATCAGAATGGGCCAGCCTGACCTGGCTATCCCTGCACTGAGGACAGGCCCACTGCTACTACTCTTACCACCATGGACATAATCACTACTACCCATATCACCACCACCACCACCACAACCACTTCCACCATTGCTTAGACTAGCACCACCACCATAATCGCTTCCACCATTAATTACTATGACCACCATCTTCATAATCACCACCACTACCACCATAATCACTTCTACCATTACTAAAATGACCACCACCACCCACTACCACCATAATAATTTCCACCATTAATTACTATGACTACCACCATCCTCATAATCACCACCACCACAATCGCTACAGCCATTACTATGACCACCATCACCAGCACAAGTCACCACTATCACCATCACTCTGCTAAGTGATTTATGGACATTTTATCCTTCAACTCTGTGGGTAAAGTACTGTTATCTCCATTTTCCCCAATGAGGCTATTATGGTTCAGAGAGGTATTACAGACTTCACATTTGTATCCCCTACAGATTCATTCATATGTTGAGATCCTAACCCCCAACCATCACAATACAATCACTTTTGCCATTGCTATGACCACTACCACCATAACCATAATAACTTCCACCATTAGCAAGACCACCATCACCATCACCCTCCGAGTCACTAACCAATATTACCACCACCACCATGTTGATTATAAGGTGATTGTGATGGCATTGGTGGTGGTGATGGCATTGGTGGTAATGGTGACATTGGTGGTGATGATGGTCTTGGTGGTGATGGCATTGGTGGTGGTGATGGCATTGGTGGTGATGGTGACATTGGTGGTGATGGCATTGGGGGTGATGGCATTGGGGGGGATGATGGCATTGGT